>OMNZ01089090.1:37398-69274 GCA_900303255.1 Lesueurigobius sanzi
TGGGTGTCAGTGGGTTCGGTGGGCGAAGGGGGATGATTATCTCTGTTTACATGGGTATATTTGTTGGGTTTGGGTGGATGAAGAAGAGGAATGATTATTTATGAATATGGGTGAATACTTGTGGGGGTTTGGTGAGTGAAGGGGAATGCTTCGTTGTGTGTATGGGTGAATATTTGTGGGATTGGGTGGTTGAGGGGGAATGATTCTTTGTAGGTGAATATGTGGGGGTTAGGGGTTGAGTGGGTGAAGGGGATTGGTGAAGTTGTAAGGCACTTTGTTTTACATTCTTGCATGAAAAGTTCTTTATAAGTAAAAAAAAAAGTTTGAAACCATATCAGTCAGGTCCTATTTAGGGCTGGGTATTAATTCAGATTACCCAAATCGATTTGATTTAATTCATGATTTGATTTTCGATTCAGTTGACGCAGCAC
Source organism: Lesueurigobius sanzi (assembly GCA_900303255.1). Lineage (NCBI taxonomy): Eukaryota > Metazoa > Chordata > Actinopteri > Gobiiformes > Gobiidae > Lesueurigobius > Lesueurigobius sanzi. The sequence goes on from OMNZ01089090.1 coordinate 37,830, forward strand.
CAATTTTACTTGGAGGAAGAACTAATGCACTTTTTTGATAATTATATATGCATATATAAACATGAAAGGCTATAAACCTGACCTTCTATGTGCCATCTGTGTTTATTTTCCATATTTTTTGCTTTTTTAGAAAACAAAAAATGCACCCCATTGATTTGCTCATTTTTGCACACTTTCACCCTCTAACGTCTATCTAAGCACAAAGGCAAAAAAAGTACAGTTTTGAATCCCTGGGTGATCATGTAAAGTGCAGATTCAGCAGTTTTGTAAAACTTAGCATTTTGGACACAAATTGTCAACGCGACTTCACACCGCCCCCCAGATGCCAAAATAACATGGCTGGGCTCATTTTAAAGCCTGAATCCTCTCTATGACATTTCCTCGCAGAGATATTTGCTAACGTCGTCGTGACGCAAGCGGCCACGCCCTTATCTGTTGCGGTAAAATAATCCATTTTCATTTTTTTGAATCGATATCAGGCTATGCCTATGCCTTACCTGGCCTAATACTTCATGTTAAATAAATGTGTAAGTTTTATTTGGTGATTTATTTTAAGCCCTGTATATATTTCTTAGAGTCAGCCGTACAACTTGGCCAGAGTCCATGGACTACCCCAGTGATCAACCATATTTAATTAGCCCCTCCCAAACAGTATAACTAATTGGAATAAGATGAATGGATACCAGATTGTGGTGCCTCAGGCTAAGACTGACCAACCATTATAAGATAATGATAAATGATGTGATGAATATAAAGGGTTGGACAAAAACATCTTCTCAAAGATGCTTGTTTTTTCCTCAGTCACCCATCATGCTCAGACATACGCTCATATTACTATACATTTTAAATAAAGTAATTTAGTGTTCATTCATTTATTAATCTATCTATCATGGGCACAAATGATCAGGTAAAAACATACGGTAAAAAACCATTGCCGTTTCTGTTCAATATTGACAGTTCACCATAGACACACAGGTGCAGTGGCACTGTGAAGGCAGGTCTGATCTGATGAGACTATGACATGACAAGAACACATCAGAGCTATTATTGGGGTCAAGTCACAAAACAGGGGCAGGATGTTTTCTCTTATTAGCATTAGCACTTAGCGACACAGATAGGAAATACAGTATTGCAGGCAATGAATTAAACTGTGTTGTCTTTGTACAAAACAAATATATTTTTTAAAGGTAACAGCATTTTCTTGTATAACTTTTTAGGTTGTGTTCACGTGACATCATAACATTCCAAAAAGCCTAATAGTATAAAATTGAGGTGGAGGGCAGCTGAAAATGATGTGCTGGAACTGTCAAAATGCAGATTTCTAGGCTGTCCACCCTAACCCCTCACTACTCATTTACTATATAGTCCCACACTGTGTAGTAGACTAGTACACATTTCTCTTCACTACTTTCTCCTGGCCGATGATCATGTGACCCGAGTGCAACAGTCACATGATCTGCGGAGGAGAGAGTAGTGAGCAGCGCGTCCAAAATGTCAACAAGACGAGTTCGCGAAAGTCCACTATTATTCATGAATAATCCACATCTTGCCGGTGCATTGTGGTCTATGTCGGCCTGTTTAGTGACCATCGCTGTTCACTACTTTGCCAAGGTGATTTGTGGGAAATTCTGAGTGCACTAGTTTTTTCTCTCTGGACATTCGGACACCCAGGCTACAAAATGGCATGTCTACTCTATAGTCCCCTATATAGGGAATAGTGTGGACATTCGGACACAGCCCCAGTCTTGGTTTATCACTAATTCCTCTGTAGTTGGGACAATCCACATGAAACACAAACTCACAAAGTTCAATGTCTTCTCCGTCAGCACACATGAACTAAAGTGTAATTATTTTCTCATAAACATGTCCAAAAGCGATGACAACAATTGAAAAACAAGTGCATGATGTTTGCAGAAAGTTCTTTCAGCCATAAGGACAATATAACAGATTTGTGAATCCAGTCACTAACATTCGTCAATTTTCTTTTCGGAAATTTCTTTCAAAAACTATTTCTCTCCCACAGAGTTGTATTGGCACCTGCTCCTACTGAAATAGAATCTGTAACGTGAACACTTACTTTCTGACACTGCTGTAGCCTATCGGTAGGTCTGGAAGTCATTTTCTATGAATGATGTGTCTTCACCGTTTGAATGTCATTGATGCAGATAAGTAATAATCATTTGTCGAAACTTAAACTCATTATTTTCTTTTAGTAGGCGAATACATTGAAGCTCATCTTTCTCAGCTTTATACAATGCGGCGACATGAACCAATCACTATTTAAATGAAGCAGACTTTAATGTGTGTGGGGGAGTGTTTAGTGTGGACCAGCCCCCAGAGACAGGGCTGTACGGATGGCGTGGGGGAGGGGTGGTTTATGCATAAATATGAGTTGATGTTAAGGGGCCTCCTCTCAAGTGTGATTACAAGTGTGTCTTTTTCTTTACTCTTATCAAATTAGACTCGAAATAAGCATGAGTGTGGCACCTCTGGTAAATACAATGAAATAAAAGCAAATGGTTGTGTGGGGGCGAGGAAATTGTAGCCTGCATGTAAACCAACTGGATACATGTAATTTGCACAGAGTGAGATATGGTATTGCTCCATAGAGACTGGATTTTCATCTGGATAATTCTGGCCAGGCCAATCACACCATGAAGCGAGGCAGGCTTGAGATGCAGCAAATTCAGCATCTGGATTATTTAAAGAAAATCACAAATGGCAGCCGCAATGGGTTGATTTTTGCCCTAATATGTTTTTGCGTAGCATTTTGGATTACACTGTTGCCAGCAGTACAAAACATGCTCCTAATGACCAGCGAGACACAGAAATTGCTATTTTTTTTTTCCAGTGAGGCTGCCTTTAGTCAACATCTCCATGGGGACGAGTTGGAGACATACCCACTCCCAATAAAGTTACAAGTCAGGTCTTAGGAGAGGTTTTGTTTGGTATTTTCCAATGATGAAAACATACATTGAATGAAGTACAGTAAATGCTTGTATTTTATTCTATTTATTAGGTGAAATGTTACGCATTGTTTTAGAGAAGGGCAGGGGCAGCTCTTCATCAGTAACAAGACTTTTTTTGGAAATGCTACTGAATTTGGAAGTAATCTACAGATGTCCCCACTCATCCTCTAGGACAGCGGTGCCCAAACCGGCCCTCCAAGGGGTTTCATTTGGCCCTCAAGATGGTGCTTATATTTTTAAGGAGTATTTGGTTTAATTAATGTGTGCACTAAATAGACTGTCAGTAACTAAAGACACCAAAACAGCAGGTCCTACTCGAAAGCTCAGTAATTAAAGTCTAATTACTCATAAATCTGCTTGTATTCGTCTTTCTACACGCAAAGCAGAATTGCGTTTGGCCCTTCACCCGCTAATACTTTTCCATTTTGTGCCTCTGTGGAAAAGACTTTGAGCATTCTAGGAAACACTTGCATGTTTAACTTGCATTTCTCTGACTGCTTTACTCTTCGCTTACTGGTTTGGCCTTGACATCCTAGAGCAGCAGGATTGTCTGACCAAAAATATTTGGTGAAAGTAAGGTGGCCAGCCAGGCGTAGGAAAACGATGCCTTCGATGTCATGTACTCCAGCAAAAAAGAACAAAAAAAAGTGAGATCAAAAAGAGCTGTGTAGAGTTTGCACACTCTATATGTTTCTCGTTGTAACAAACATTTTTCTAAAGGTTATGACCCACCAACACAACTTCAAAATGGTAAAGTTTGATAAATCTATAGAAGAAAGTTGTACCCTTAATACTTGAATTTTTAATGTATGGCCGCTGGTTCATAATGTCTGACAATGACATGGCGAAAGTCAAGTTCACAGATGTGACCCATCCTGGTGCACAGCTGTTGTTGTCACGTTGCCATGGAAATGCATCTGCTCAATGAAAACACAGAGTGCTCGTAAAATGTTTGTCAACCAAGGTCCTGCTTTCACACACTACAAGGCGAGACGCTGCAAGTGAATAGGGACAAAAAAATATTGATAATGATATCAATATGAAACTTTTGATGTGGTTTGTGGAATTCTAGTGCCAACTAATGACCAAATTAGCTTAAGGTGATCGACAATTGCGATTTTTAACTAGTTAAAACTAGTCACACGCTTTTTTTTTTGTTTTTCAGGTTTTTTCATAGTTTTTCTCACATTTTTTCATCATTTTTTTCAATTTCTCATCATTTTTTCGTGTTTTCTTATATATTCTGTATATTTTCAGTATTTTTTCTTACATTCTTTCTGCATTTTTCCTCACATGTTTCGTCTTGGCCAAAAGTCATTGTATCAAGTAAATATGCTGCTCTCAACATGGCACTGGTGAAAAACCTGGGACAAATGAATGGTTCCAGATAAATTCACAGGGACATGGAACAGAGGGCTCAAAACTGGGACTGTCCCGTGGAAACTGGGACATCTGGTCTTAAAAATCCCTCTGAACAAACCTTCAAAATATTGTTCAGTACAAGACTGGAAAGTTTGATGGCTTTAGGAGCGACTAAAATAGAGATGTTGCAAGTGTGTAAGAAAAATGTGTTTCGAGAAAGTATAAATCTATGGAGAAATGGTCACCGCACTGTGAAGATTTGGTCATTTATTTGTTTCCAAGTGAAAGCGACAACTGGATAAAAAAAAAAAAGACTTTTTCCCTTACAGAAGATAAAATAGAGCAATCATGCAATTCTCAGATAAGAAATTCTCTGGTGCGTACAATGGATACATAAAAAATACATATCTGAACACAGAACTATATGTGGTTTGTATAAAATAGACAGACTCACACACACTATACAGAATAAGCTGTATTCAGAATAGCCCCAGTGTGTAAGCTTCAGCAGACAGCTCCCTGTGCACCTTACCTTTTATAGAAGCTGTTCAGAGGCTGCAGACACAGGAACTGCCAGTAATCCAAACAAAACGCTTTGAACTTCAACATTTCTTCAGTCTACTTTAATTGGAGCATTGCGCAGCACAAAAAATAAGTAAATAACACCTCCCAAAAAAGAAGCATTAGGTTAAGGAAGAACAAAGCAGATCTCTCCTGGCCTGTCCCATCACAGAATGAGACAGTAAGCGCAGGGGCCCACATGGAGGGGGCGGGACCTCTCCATCCTTTCTCACTGGAAGTCTTCCCGGCTTCTTGATAGAATCGTCAAGCACATTTCTCCTTGTTGGGACGTCCTTACACAACTAAAAAACCAATCCCCCCGCTCCCTAGCCACCCTCCTTGGACGGCCAGTCAATAGAGGAGGGTCCGGCCTCAATCAGGAGAGAGTTACAGCTGCTCCCATTGTCTGCGCCGCCACGCTAACACAGGCGGAGTGTGCCGAGTCTCTGCGGGCCAACAAAGAGCACAAAAGGCCTCCCCCCGTGGTTCCATCAATTAGGATTTATCGCTGGCTGCACGCGCCATGGAGTGGGGAGGAAAAAGTCTCCCTTCCCTCTCATAATCATAAATAAATTACTACATGCAGCCGAGGAAAGATTAAGAAACAGACCTGAATCAATGGTGTGTGAAAAAGTAGACAAGAGGAAGACTATACAGTATCCCGCTATCTTTTTCACGAAATGTTTGTAAAGGGGGAAAAGATGATCAAAAATGATGTGTAAAAATGTAAAAACTACTGACATAACAGCTTATGTGCCTGTGTTTATTCGGGCCTAAACTTTGAACAGAGAGAGCCAAGTATATCATCATACAGTATCTATAAATCAAGTATTTTTATCGACCATACTGTTCAATTGCAGTTTAATAAGCAACAAAAACTCGACAAAATTTCACTGAACACGATTTAAGCTCCTGGTTTGGCTTGTGGCTGCTTTAGTTATGAATGATGCTCTCTGTCCATCTTCCAAGTCGGCCCCCACGCTTCTCCGCGGCAGCTAATCAGCATCAGCACATGGTCCACACTGGGACAAGGCCAGGCCGCACGGACCCCCAGCGGGCGGCGCATCAAATGTATGGTGAGGGGACGGTTACCGTGGCAACTCTAAACATGGCAATCGCGGACAATGATGGGGGGCCCTGATTCTGACAGACGACGATGCTGATGAACAGTGGTCGGGCTTTTGGACAAGATGGAATTCATCAACGAAAGCAAGTGTATGAAAGTGCTGATATTAAATATGAAATGCTTATCCGTATGTTACCCATCCCCCATTTCGATGTGTGGCTAGTTTCCTAATGCACAGGTCACAGATTCTGGGGGAGATTAGTGTAATGTATGAGACAAGGTAAACTAAAACTAAAATCTAGATGAGCTAACAAAGGAGGACGATGCCAAATCCAAGAAAACAAGAAATTATAAGGGTGGACACTTTCTAGATTATAATCTAGTTTTGGCTCTTAACATCTTAGTTTCAATGTCAAAGTTAAACATAGTTTCTCTTTTTTTTATCAGTTACATAAAAACTGGAACATTAATGTTAAGGAAGGAAAAAAAGAGGCAGCAACTGTAGGAGGCAGACAACAGGAGTGACAGTAAACAAAAACAAGATCAAGCAAAGAAATACAAGGAACATTGCCGTGCTCTACTGTGTTTCTCACGCGTGTCCATTCACAAATATTGACATACAGTATTTGGTATCAATGGTCCTTTTATTTCTGGGAGAAGGCAGCAGAAAAAGATGTTGTAGATGTGTAGATTGTAGATCAGGGGTGTCCAAACTTTTTTCATCAAGCGCCGAATATTGAAATGTATACGGCATGGAGGGCCACGGATCGGTGATCAGTGGAGTTTAACATGCAACTGGGTAAATGTCCCCACAACTGTTTTAGTCTGGGACCTTAATGCAAGCTCTGTGTCACAATAAAATGTTGGTTTTTGAGGTTTTACTTGTGTAGAATTGTTAGATTTCATCGCTGGCCATGTGTGCCAATCCAACAAGAAGCTTGTGGGCCACCAAAAATTGGTCTGAGGGCCGCATTTGGCTCCCGGGCCGCACGTTGGGCACCCCTGTTGTAGATGCCTATTTTCTCCAAATTTCCTTTTAATTTCACTCTTGCAACGAAATCTGTAGGCAGTATGGTCAAAAATATAGGCAATATTTGAACAGTTTTGCACATAAAATGCCTTTTTAAACATGTAAAACGTGTAAGACATTTGATTCTCATATTTATGTCAGTAATATACAGCAAATAATTCAAACTGTATCACTCAATTTAAAATCCCCCCTGCAGTGTCTCGCCATAAACCCACCCAAAAATGTTCGAAAACCAACAAAGGACAATGTCAATGACAATAAGTAACAAACAAAGACCAAGAAGAAGAGAGAAACATCCTTTGTTAATGGATGGTGAACAGAGAACTGATACTGGTGTGCCGTTAAGTCCAGTGTTTTGATTTTGTGGACACATAATCCTGTCAGATTCAAAGCTGTCCGTTAGAATAGTGTGAGTTACAGCGGGGCTCAGCTGGAACCAAGGGACCTATCATTCAGCTGAAGACAAATAGACCGCACTGTCTGCCATATATCTCCACCGCTGCACATGTAGAGCGGGGCAGGCATAAAGAGTAATTGCTTCAGAAATGGCCATGTAATAGGCCTAGAGTGTGCCATACATTTTGTTTTATTGGTAATCTACAGTTTGCAGGTTGCCAGGTAGATAGGTAAGTACATGTATAGGTAAGTAAGTGAGAAAGTAAATAAAAGATACTGTAAGTACACAAGTAAGTAATTGAATAGATACATGAGATTGGTCTCCAGTTTGCTGATTTATCCATTCTTCCACAGGGCCGTCAACAAGAGGGGGACAAAGGGGCCCATGGAGGTGCCTACGTATGTTCTATTTCACTAGCAAGGACCACAACCTCAGATATCAAATGCAAGACACTACTGAAACACGTAAAGGTGACACGAATAAAATGCAGTTTTGGGGCTTCAATGGAGGTTGGCTTCATCCCCGTCACCTGAAAGAGAATGCATTAAAAGAAGGTAAACGTCTGGCTTAAACAGAGTGGCAACCAGAAGGGACAGAGCGGGGAGGTGTGGTCCTGCTCCCGAACTTAAGATAACAATATCATATCTTAAAAAAAAATTCATACTGTCTTCTTAGTTTAAACTATTTTTAACATTATTTTAGTAAGACGCCTTCTGCAGGGTCATCCGTGCCGAAAGTAACAAGTACCACCACTGGATCAGAGAAGCCATCGAGATCAGGGAACGTGCACCAACATCTATGAACCGGGACGACGGAGCATACACCCTTTCTCACACCTGGACTCACACCTGGACTGACTGACTGGAGAAGGCATCAGTCAGTAGGGGCTCAGGCTTCCCCTGCTGACTGGCAAATCCATGTAAACAACCTCAGACACGTCTCTTCACCATCACGTGACGCTTCTGACAAAGGCTACAGGAAGTAGCCGAAACTAGATGAGCACGTAAAAAAAAACTCTTGTCTTATAAGAACGTTAAAACAATATCTTATCTTCATTTAAACTTGTAATGTAAATGCTAGAATAACATATGTAGATAGCCTGGCCCGCAAGACTTCACGCTTTACAAAGACGTGTAGTCTGTGGGTCGGTGTTATCTAAGTTCTGAAGGGCGTGATTGACAGGCGGATCAACCAATCAGAGAAACGCATGGCTCGACCAACATGGCGGCTCAACATGTGCGGAAACATTACATTTAACAAGAAATATCACACTGAATATTGCCATCTTCGAAACCAACAGGTGAACTAAACTATTTTGAGAGTCTGTCAGTCTGTGTTACAAATCTGCATCTGTGATTGGCCCGATAATGACAAAATCGACCCGGATGCTCCTCCTTTAGACCAGAAAGCATGAGTGTTTGGCCAGTAAGAAGAAGCCTGCGTGTGAGTCTAAATCAGGCGTAAACATTAGTACGAGGTTTGTAATGTTAAATGAGCTGCCAAATTTAATCAGCAGGACAGTATTAGTGCACATGTTCGCTGGCACCGCACACGGCTGTTGTCTTGGCAGAACCATCTCGGCCTCCTGCAGATTTCGCATTGTGTTTACACGACTGCGAGCCTCTTTGAAAATGCTGTCTGTTCACACTTCAAAGCAGAATGGCCCCGTCAGTGTGTGCCGGTGTCATGTCTGTCTGTGCAGATCTGCGGGATGACTGCTCAATCACGGTCCAAGGAGTGCTCAGCTTTCCAACCACCAGAGAAGGACACCGACGCTGGAAATACTGGATACTCGTTTGCAACAATGATATTTGGTCACCCATGCTTTCAGCCCTAGTCGTATAAACGCTAAATTCCCCAGGACAACACAGCCCTTTCAAACGCCTAGCCATGGAGGTTCTTTCTACCCTTCTCCCAGCGTCGACAAAAGAGATGCTGTGTCAATAGTTGTATCTTTTCTCCAGATTAAATTATTGAAGTGTTTTTCATTTGTCCAGACACAGATTTTAGTCCCAACTCTGCAAAGAATCTCACATCACTGCCCATATTCATTTGGTCAAATCTTTGAAGTGCTGAAGGATCAGTTTCAGTACATGGACATATTTGTTTAAAAATACATTTCCTTGAGAATAGCAGCGAAGATGACAGAGCCTTCAGAGACGGCGGTGACAGGGTGATGATGGTGTTTTGTGCTGAATCAGATCCCATTATCTTATTTATTCTTGAGGAAAATGGAAAATGCTGGCATGTGACCTACATTTCTCTCCTGTCTCACGTTTTGGAGGGTGAGGATGTGGTGGTTGAAGCTCCTCTCTGGAGAAAACGGAGAAAGAGGTTTTTTCCACCAATTGTTATCGAATTGAGAAATTAAAAATGTAGTCAACTAGTTTGTAAAGGCGGAAAATTATCAACATCAGTGATTCAGAAGCATCATGCAGTCTAGATCAGTTGTTCTCAAATGGTGTAGATTTGGTGACAAGACACCACTATTCATACAATATACATTTAAAATGTTTGCATCTTGATCTTGTTCTAGTATGACAAGCCACGGCTCAAATACAAATTTCACATGTATAGAATACAGTATTGTTGTAGATCATTGTTGATTTAAGTCTAAAGCTGAAATTATGAACTACTCACCACGTTCTGTCTGTAGGAAAAGCTTGTGTGAAAATGAGTCCACAACCCCCTTTTGGATCCAGACCGACCAGTTGAAATTGTAAAATGCTGGTGTATCTATGAAACATGTGCAGGTGGTATAAAAAATTAAATAGAAATCTCAAGCGGAAGATCTGCAGGTAACTAATGCATGGACTGGAAGTAAAGTGCAATGAGCACAACTGTACCAAAGCAATCTCCTTTATAAGTAGCCAAACACGATGCAGTGGCTTTGAGAGCCATGGGTGCAACATACTGTATATGGTCATTTTCTTACAGGTCTGTCCCCCAGAAACATGTAACCTATGAACATATAATCTGTAGCAAAATGCCCATCGGTCTCACAGTAATTTTTAATTTTTAATTTTTTTTACTTTTGCCCAATTGTACATGAAACATGAAAAACCCATACAGGGCTAAACAACATACAATATATATATACTACATTGAGAAATATTGTTACAGAATTACTACTAGAACATATGTGCAGTATTCAGATCATTTTATCTTAGAAGTTGTCTATATTAATGTAACAAGAACACTTTTTCACTCACTGCAAACCAATCTCTTTACATAAACAACAGATATGTAATATACAAACGTCACCATATTATGGCATCGGCAGATACTCAAACCCCAAGTATCGATATTGGCATCAGAAGGAAATAGCTGGATCAGTAAATATAAAATATGCTAGACAACACTGTACACTTTGTTCTGCTGACTGCGTTGGCCTCTCCCTGTGTCTCTCGCTCTCTGGTTTCAACAGTGCGATAAGCACTTCTCTTATCAGCCCACAGACTCCAGGCTCAGAGGCCTACACCTGCCAGTGGAGAGTGTGATGGGCTGTAAATGCCCCCTGAGCCTGCTGCCCCCCGGGGACACAGTGGGGTAATTGCAGCCATTGTGAGGGCACACGCCACCAGCTGAGCTCTGGGCTGGGCTGGTGAGAGAAAAGCGGGAGACTGATGCCTGTCTCTAACACACTCACACAGAGAGTGCCTACAGGCCTGGCCCACAGCAGAAGTGAAGAACAGAGCAGGTTACATCTACCACACAGGAGCCGTTCATCTCAAAGTCATGGTGTCTGCCATTATTACCATAAATAGTTATCATCATTCACTGCATATAGGAAGTGTGGTACAATACACTTTGATTTCTCTTTTGATGCTATTGCTAATGATATTTGCAGTGGGATAAGGGCAGGGCTGCTTGCTTCTCTTCAATGGCAACAAGGTTGTATCACTTTATCTGACTTTGTTCTACAAATGTGCCTCAGAGAATGAAATGAGTCATTATTTGGATTAGCAATGCATTGTTTTTGTCACTCTCTAGTTTCTCCTAAATGCACCCTCATACCTCATGAGAGCTGTATAAAGCATCATGAGCTATAGACTATAGTCTACAGTTCAACAGTGTGTGCCACTGTGGCAAAGCCTGACTGCTCCCTCTAGTGGACACAGGCCCTCAAGACTGAAGAGCTGGACATGTCACACAGAATGAACTATATTCTAACCTATTGCATTCAATGTCGCCAATACTGACAATTACAACACTCAGAAATGATTAGCTGGTCTTGGCTAAGTATGAAAAATATATAGACTATGTCTATGAGATGTAACCTGTATAAAGGGAGTTTGAATCAACCATGAAAGAAAATAATAACGACCTTCATCAACATCACTATAAATGACATTAACTTATGCTAACTATACTGTAGGAAATACTAATAAAACGGTAGAGATCCTATAAACACTACTTGTACGAGACCTAACACTGTTTACTCTCGATACCTCAGACAAAGGACTTAGGCGACTTGAAAAACACTTTGACAACCCTCTGTGTCACCCACGGAGCACACCACATGAACATCCTTAAGTGTTGTGTCCTACATATGAAGCTTTGAAAATGCCTTACATGAGCCAGTTTTAACCAGAACTACCTGCATCACTATGGACTTTGAAGCACTTTGGGGCTGTTGTCGGAGCTGCTGTTGGGGCTACCACACACAGATAAAAGATGAAGCTAAATGTCAGTGCCAGCAGACTGTGGAGTCTGTCATCTGTAGTGGGACTGCAAGGAAAGTTGTGCATAAATAAAAGGTTAGTTGCATATTGTAAATGACTCTTGGACGTGCTGTTGCCTTGGGAACATTTTAGTCAAACATAAAGGGGAAAATATCGACAGAAGTGTTTTTGTCACCTGGCTTTTTCTCGTTATGGGCTGCATTTTGAGTTGAATTGATAAAAATGAGGAACTAAGGTCTTCATATTTTATGGTATAATGCCATGTTTAAGATCCCGTTCATACATTTCAACCTGGAGAGACTTGAAGACAAAACAGATTCATTACTATAAAATATAACTTTTAATGTATGTATATTTTGACGCAATTCCTTACCAAGCAGACAATCCAAATGTGCCCATATCCATCATGACTGGATGGATCTCTTGCATATATATAAAACTACAAATGCTCCAGATTAGACCCTGGAAAGATAAATCATGAAATGCATTACAGAATGAAACACTGATGTTGGGGAGGATTTCCCACAGAGGAGGTGATGGGAATGTTGCATCATGAGCCGGCTGAATACTGAGTGAGACAGATGTGTGCAGTGGCAGAGGGAGATATGAGGGCGATTGGGTGGGATGTAGGATTTTACTTTAAGATGCATCACGTACCAACGCACAGTATTCCGATTAGGTTCATAAGGTCTTCTAGTAATGATGCTAGTTTATTTTCTTATAGTCAGACTGGTGTATTTGTTTTTTACCTTTACAGTTTTGGATGCTTCAGCTGCTTCATGCTCCTTTAGTACCAAGAGAGGAGGGACTAAGAGGTTAACTCCTCCTTCTGGTTTGCTCTTAAGCGACCCACGGACGTGTTTAAATCTTTATTCGCTGAGGACGATCTTTGGACTAAGATCGAAACGTCCTACACTTCAACTACAGAGTACAGATGAAGAGTGAAGAATCCTTGCCTACGATAGACAACTCCCGTATGACTAAGAACCTACACAGAGTATAATACACTGTAACTGACTTCTTTTCTATCTTTGAGTATCTGGTAAAAGCCCTTTTGCGTCCAATAGGTTGCGTTCACGTTCTAGAATTCCATTTCAGGTGGAGGGCAGGGCCAATACAACTCTATGGGACAAAAACAGTGAAGGAAGTTTAAAAAAAAAATTCACAAATGTTGTTCTTGGTAATTATTTAATAGTGATTAGATTCACAAACCTGACATATTATTTTTTATTGCTGTAAGAGCTTTCTATTGGCCAGCATCACACATATGTTTTTGAATATTGTCTCCACTTTTATGAGAAAAATAATTATAGCTTATTTCATATGTGCTGACAGAGAAGACATTGAACTTTGTGATAGTATTCATGTGGATTGACCCAGGAGTTACAGATAAATTACTCATAAACTAAGTAGAGAAATCTGCATTTTGACCGTTACCATGGTTACCAGCACCTGCCCTCCACCTCAATGTTAAACTATAAGCTCTTTACAATGTTGTGTGTCACGTGAACACAACCTATTATAAACCATTTTTATCAACTGTGAACTAAGTTGACAGTGTGAAAAATATAGTATCAATACACGAGGAGCCACACACTTACTGTAGCAGATCTACTCCCCAACGCACCACCATGCTGTGCTGCTCATGGGCACATGACACACTGACTGTATGGTGTAATTGTTCGTGGCCTGGAGCTGCTACATGCTGTGTAGTATTCTGTGTGCAGCATGCAGAAACCAGACACAAAACATTGTAAATCGCTAAGTTGATCATATATCGCACACTGACAGAATTCATTTATTGAGTTTCATAATATTCTTGTTTGTTTCTTGTTTGTATTTTAAGCACAGGGATTTCCAAACTATTGGGGAAAAAATAATTATGAATGAAATGTAATCACTATACATTTCACAATATGACACTCATCATGTTACAGTGATGCCAGTGACGAGTTATTATCTACTACATCTCTACAAATCTACAAATGTTTATGTTACTATTAAATGTACTTCTAATAAAATAAATATTGGCAAAATTACTATACGTTGGGATGGAGGTGTTGTCGGACGCGGCAGCTGCTGAATGTAACTAATAAAGCAACTGGGAGGTACTCTAACTTAAGCTGTCCACACACTAGAGGATTTTAGCCAGATTTTTAGTCTTTCTGAGTCTGAGGAGGCGTGGCTCAATAAAAAAAAACTTTCTCTTATGCCATGATTTGTCGTGGGACTCCTCATGTGTGTGTATGTGTGTCCTCATGTCTGTCCTTAAGTGTGTGTGATCTGTGCACAGTTTTCCCTGTAGTGTGTGGATAAGATAAGATAAGATATCGTAGGCCAAGTTTCTTCAGTCTTCATCTGTACTCTGTTTCGATCTTAGTCCAAAGATCTTCCTCAGCGAATAAAGACTTAAACACGCTTGTGGGTCTCTTAAGAGCAAACCAAAAGGAGTTAACCTCTAGTCCCTCCTCTCTTGGTGCTAAAGGTTGAAAAACATCTTAGCCTATTCATACTTAATAGGGCTTGTTACCTCTCTATTGTCTCACCCTGGGCTAAGTTCTAAGGTTGTTGATACTTCCCTATGGCCCTGCTCCGCCCAGTAGTCCAGGCTAGTTAGCATGACTCATTAAGAACGTTTGTGTAGGTTCTCAGTCGCACAGGTGTTGTCCATCGTAGGCAAAAATTCTTCAGTCTTCATCTGTACTCTGTAGTTGAAGTGTCAGACGTTTCGATCTTAGTCCAAAGATCGTCATCAGCTTAATAAAGACTTGAGCACGCTGTGGGTCTCTTAAGAGTAAACCAGACGGAGGAGTTAACCTCTAGGTCCCTCCTCTCTTGGTGCTAAAAGTAGGAGGAACATTTTAAAGGAGTATTCAGAAATCAGACTACTTTTCCAAAGCAACTGTGGCAACTGTGGCAACACTAAAACAGTAAAACAATAAGCCCATTAACATATTCATAACTGAATAAAATAAGTTATAGCTCTTCAGTTCAGCGATGACTGAGTTGGCTGTTTGCTGTACAGTGGTATTGAGCCTGGCAAAGTGCACTGGCTGCGTTCGCCTGCCTGTATATGCAGATTTGTGGAGAATAAGACAGCTTTGATCACCCAGTTGCGCTCGCTGCATTGACATGAAAGAGACTTTACAATGAGATCGATTTCGCACAATCAGCCGTGGCAGCCGCGCATGCAAAAGACCAGTTTATTTATAGCCGCTGTATGCTGGCTGACGGCGCCTATATGAGCTAGCGCTTAATTAGCTGCATAGTTTTATGTTCCAGCTGACAATTTCCATGTGTAATTGCCAAAGCGTACTAAAACGACAAGCGCGGCAATGTTGAGGCAGGGCCACATGAAGTGTTCTGAGCTGCTCTGACAATCTGGAGAAAAATGTTGTTTTTTAGCTTCTTGTTTTGTACCTCTATGCATCTTCAAAAGAGCCCTGTAGTGGCATTTAACTGCTGTTTGGCGCCGCTTTGAGACATTTTTACAACACTCATTTTGGTGAAATAAGGCTAAACTAAACATCAATTTGCTGCAAAATGTACAGTGCGTGTGCCGTGTGTGACTCCACTATTGATGGTTGTATGCCCCCATTCTCAAAATGACTGCTGTTGAAAATAGGATAACTGCTGCTCCAAGGGAAAGCCATCTCAACCAGACAAAGAATGACATCTTCTTTGACACTCCATGGCGTGTTGAGACACACATGAACATAAAAAATCTGCTTGCTGCCTTGTATTCAATGCGGACTACTGCTCTACTTAAGAGACCAAAGTCACATTGACCTGCACACAGTTCCAGTTTTCAATTTCGTCACACTCAAGTTGTGCTCCATCACTGAAGTTGTGCTGTGTTTGATAATGGTATTTGCAATGGGCTGTATAGCGACATGCAACTTCCGATTGGATGTTACGCTCCTGTTATTTTCCTATAAGGGATGAGCTGAATCTCAAATGAAGAAATAAACAATATTTCATTGTGGAAAGTGAGTTACTAGTGGACAGTTTGTTTCAAGATGCACAATATGTCAACTTTTGATCAGGGACATTTGGCTAGTTTGTCTAGTTAAAGGCACTATACCCATTTTTTTCCTAGTAGCGGAATCAAATTTATTTTTTCCTCCTTTAGTATATTGTAAACTCCGACATTTGTGGAAATAATACTGTGCATGTAGCTATAAAACATTTTTATCAATTTCATGAGTTTTCAGGCTACTTTTCTAGCATTTCTGTGATCCTGAAAAGTGACCCTGCAAGTTGTGAAATGTGCTTATGAACTCATCTCTATGAAGAAATCGGAAAGATGTTAGCAAAGTGAGGAATGTGTTTGGACCACAGCTATCTAATTAATTTACTTGCTCCCTCTTGCAATATTTGTAATAAAAAAAAATCAGGTATAATGCCTTTAAAAAGCATAAACAAACAGTTTTTTTTGTTTTGTTTTTGACGATAAAAGGCTCCACACGGCCACTAACCATGAGTGAAATAAAGTTTCTTGTGTTATAAATCATATATGAAATGCGTAAACTTTTGAGCACAACAGTACTTCTCCAGAGGAAATGTGTTTGCTTTTTTATGTGTTTATAGTTTTATCTTAAAGCTAATGGCTAATCGCTAAAAAAACATTAAAAGTAAATGAGTAGATAAAATCTTGACTATAGAAAGGCAGAACATTTTTTTTTATAATAATCATGACAACCAGACACCTCCTATTATGAACACAGAGGCATACAGTGAAGCATTAAACTAGAGAAACTAGCCAAATGTCCCAGATCCAAAGTTTACATATTGTGCATCTTGAAACAAACTTTTCCTGCATGTCAGCTGACATGAGTTTTTCTTTGCTCCTGAACAATTTTCCTGGGATCAGGGACATTTGAGTAGGTTCTGTTTCATTATGATTTCAACAGAGTAAACCCGGTTCTTTGGCAATAAATGTCTTCGCACAACCACTCAAGATTTTTGTGTGATCATGAAAAATGGCCAAAAAATGATATGTAAACTTTTGAGCACAGCTGTATTTCTCACATTGTGGCAACAACGTCTCCACTTTAGTACACTTAGAGACTTCAAACTTTCCAATATTTACGTTTTATTCAGAGGGATTTTTCAATACTTAATTCTTAGCCTGATTTATTGAGATTTGAACTCCAAAAAAAAAAAAAAAAATTCAAGGCAAGATATGAATGTGTAGAGATTTATTCAAGATATCCAGATTCCATCTTTTTAACTACTACATCCTATAAAAAAAATGGAAACTTAAATCTGGCTTTATCCATTATTTAGCAACAAAATGACTGAAAGCTTATGCTAGTAATATATCAAATCAAAATTCAAATTGATATCACTCAATTTAATTTATTTCTCTGTTCACCCACTGTTTTGCCTTAATACCTTGAATTACTTGACTGTACTGAGGAAACAATTAATATATATTCATTTACTTATCCAGAACCTGAGTTACACGGCCTATATCTGTCCTCTGCTGACGTCTGTCCTGATCTGACCCTGTGTGTAAACCAGTGGGAGTTGTTTAGCAGACAGTTTACTGAGCCTGTGACCATCTCTCCCTGCCCAAAGTGTCCACGGCAAACACGCCATGAAACTTTAAACACCACAGTTCCTTCAATATTTTATCCCTTTATGTATAATACACAAGCAGAGAGAGGTATCTGGGCCTAGACTGACTTTTGGGAGGCTCTGTTAAACGTGTCAAACATGCTGACAGAGAACTTTGCCTCAGCCCAATCAATCAATCTGGAACAGTGTTGGTGCTGGAGCTGCTTTATTTGACAGAGCTGCCACGGCGGGTGATGTACGGCCTAGTATTAGCGCGCTGTAAATGTTCACACAGCGCAGAGAGGGATGGCAGCAGCCGTGTTAACCACAGTCACCATCCACACAGTAATTACCATCCATTAGCATCGTAGTGCTCTGCGGCGCTAATTATACTTTCACTTTGTGTGCAAATGTGCAGATTTGTTACAGTGTGACACGGCCGGTCCACATAACATTACAGTATATGGTGACTCGTAGCTGCAGGTCAAATGTGAGTCGAGTCGCATGAAAACAATGGAAACAGCAGTTTGTAGATCGCACTGCGTAATCTGGCAGCATTTTACTTTATCAAAGAGTAGGAGCAACACAATGCACAACTATCCATCCATCCATCCATCCATTTTCTTCTGCTTTGTCCGGGGCCGGGTCGCGGAGGCAGCAGTCTGAGCAGAGATGCCCAGACTTCCCGATCCACGCACACCTCCTCCAGCTCTTCCTGGGGGATCCCAAGGCGTTCCCTAAAGACCTTGTCTTTCCAGCGTGTCCTGGGTCTTCCCCGGGGCCTCCTCCCAGTGGGACGTGGCTGGAACACCTCTTGAGGGAGGCAACTATCTTTTCTTTTTTTAAAAGACTCAACTATGTTAATAAAGATATTAATATGTAAAATGCAGCAAAATGTATTATCGCTTGCTATCCCCCATAGTGACCATGTTATTTCCATATTATAGACCCTTTCATTGTTTGTAAACATTCTGGGCTTATAGCTGGAGGCAGAAAGCTAGATTCCTATCATAGTAACATTAAACAAATGTATAACTGTTGTTGTAAATATCAGGTAAAACCTTATTTTATCGTCTCAAATGTCCTTCCTCTTCTTCTTGAACCTTAAGCCACAACAGGATCACATTTTTTACTTGTAGTTTTACACTCCATCCATAATCACCAGTTTAAGTTTAATCTTATTTCTCTTGCTCACTTCCTGCCTCCAGCTGATGTCACTGATGATGTAAGCAGTTCCCTGTTTACAAACAGCTAACTATTTTGTGCATGCGCACTAAGCTGGTGAGTAAGAACTTGGTAAAAGCAATGGATGTTAATAGGAAATGTCAATTACCATTTTCTCGCAACTATCTCTGTAACTTCCCCGCAACAAATTGACAATTTATGATCTGATGATGATTTATGTCTGTTTTACTGGGAATTTTCACATAAGACATTAAATCATTCAGTCCGTAGCCGAAGCAGCTGCATCTCTGTTTCTACGTGCTTCTCGTTCACAACCTAGCCTCCTCTCTCAGTCCTTTCACAGTCCTTTCACAGTCCGCTAACTGGACCCTAATTTGCTGATATACAGCAGATCTGACAGACAAAATGTGTAACTAGCTATTCCTCTTCCTTTCCCCTAGCAATTAACAACACACACTGTACATGTACCTCTGCGAAGGCAGCGTTACACAGGTTAAAATAGTGTTCATGCTTGAATTCTAAGCCAACATTAACTTCGACAAGTGCTTTGTGAAATATTACATTTAGGCAACATAAATAAGATAAGGCTTCGTACAAAGACACGGGGAAGATAGTTACAAGATACAATGAAAACAACAAGATAAATGTCTATCGTGGTTATTTTCTTGGTTCCCCCTGAGCCTTTTTCGATATAACTACATGTAAAGAGGAAAGTAAAATGTGATTTTAATATCAATATATTATGTTTCATGCGTTATCTGAGAAGCTATGCAGTGCATTGCTTTCTGCCCGCCGGCTAGTTAGTTAGCTAGCTAGCGTGTGATGTCATGGCGAACCTCCCTATTACGATGCTATTGATGTGCTATAAAGTAAACTAATTCATAATCGTTAAGCATGTTGGTAGAAGCTATGCGTGTTTGTCTTTAGACCTACGTGGCCAGCCAACAACTTTTTATTTTATTATTATGGTGGTTTATCGCTTTTTTTTTTTAAGTTGCATGACACAAACACCATTTTGGATGTTACTAACTAACAAAACAAACTAAAATGGCCTGAATTGAACTCCCAAAATGACTATCTGCTCAGTTTTCTGAACTTCCACACATTTTTTTTTACAGTCAGAGAGAGGCAACAATGCATAGAATTAGCCGTATTAGGAAGTATTTTACCTAAAATGCTAACAAATCATTAGCCACCGTGATTAGCTCCATATCTAACACGATGCAAAATAAAACGTCCTCTGGCAACTGAAATGTTTGGAACTCTCTGTGCATGTGGAAGTGACGCTGACCTAACGGCTATTTGGTTCAACGATGTCATTTTGAACTTTTAAAACTCGTAATTTTAGACTTCCATCAGTTTCTGCCCACTGTAAGTCTGTGTAAAGCTGCCTGCTATCCGCTGGTATGGCGCTGACTGTCCCGCGTTACAATGGAGATCAGCTGGGTTGCGTCAGGGCCCATGAAGTGATCGTTTAATTTAGTCAGTTATTTGACAGGGGCCTTCTGCAAACATATTCATCTTATAAGGAAATGATGCCTCAGATTTAACAACAGCCAATGAAAACTACATCCTCCATTGCAACGTGCTCACTTCATCATCGACCATCATCATGCGGTGTGCACCAAAAAGCACACACAATGCTGTAGTGTTGCCTGAATTGTCAGAAAGTAACATAGAGTAGGGTGCATCAAACCCCCCAAGTGAAAAATATTTTCATGGGTATATAAAATAAATGTTCTATCTGTACTAAAAACACATTGTGTAAAATATTTTGAAATTTGGATCAATTCTACCGGCCATTGGCCATGAAGCTTTGAAATAACGGCAATATTCAGAACCTTGGAATATATGATTATAAACTACTGCAAGCACTAATGCTTTAATTTCCCCAGAATTTTAAGTGGTTAATAGTTGTTATGTCACTCTTCTGCACTTTTACTTTCAGTTTCCCAGGAGTATATTGTTTCTAGAAGTATTGCTCTCTAACAGTATACGGATATGTAGCGATCGCTGTCATTGTTTTCTTCCGCAATTTTCAGCAGATGTTCGGACAAACGGGCAGCAACAGCTGATGCATTCAGACGTGTAGCGCTGTTTATATAAATCACAGATCTGATACAACGCCAGGGAAGCACTGCTCTGTTTGTTAACAATGGCTTTGCCTATCATAGGACTATTGCTTACTATTATTTATTTAAAATATTCATGTTGCCTCCCGAAGCCCCGGACGTGACGACCATCGACAAAGAAAATCTGACAGTGTTCAATTCCAGTTCATATTCTGATGAAATAAAGGCTCTGGTGCAGAATTGGAGAAGTGAAGCACTTCAGCTGACAACAGCCTCTACACAGCATCAGCATGATGATTACAAAGAATTCTGAGAACTGTATTGTACTTAGATGGCCTCAATTATACAGACTTCAGTCTCAAGCGTCCTGGTGCACTGCATAAGGCCAGATGGATGGCCTAACCTCTGTATTCGGCCAAAATCATTCTTCTACAACACAAGATCAGTCCCTTGCCACCTGGAACCATTACTAGCAAACAACAGAGTGGGAAGTTGTGTGACTTTGTCACATGTGCTTGATCTATAGTTCATGGTGGAACAAACCCATTCCTTGGAATGATTTGTGTTTGTTTAAGAAATCCCTGCAGTACAAGGTAGTCAATGCGACTATAAGAGGGTCATAACTGCTTTATCCCGTCACTGTGGTATTTAACTGCAGAAATGGTACCGCTTGCACTCTTCAGTGACTTGATTCCATCAGATGAGCGGCGCAATTTAGCTGAGAGGCTCTTGGCAGGTAAATCTGAACATGGTGACATCCAGAACACACCTAGAGATCGCTTTGGTACAGGTTTCGGGAAGCCACATTTTCCAACTGACACCCAGTCTACGACACAAGCAGATTGTGTCTCCTGGTTCATCTTTAGTTTGCTGCTTCTGGACAGTGATTTCCTGACCAAAGAAGTTAGTGAGTGGATGAAGTTGCCACCTTATCTTTCTTCAAAAACGAAAATTGATGCCATTAACGTCATTAGGGTCTTTGGGGTTTTTCCTCGCCGTAGAGGAAGGTCTAAGGATGGGGCATACTCTAAGCTTGTTACTCTAAGTGATTTACATATTCACGGGACATTACATCTGGTCGAGACATTTCGTTCGTGTGTGACTTATTTTTGATCATTCTTGAGTCTGATATTGATTTGTTTTTTGTCCAAACCGACCTTTGAGATGACTTCTGTTATGATATTGGGCGTTACAAAAATAAATTGATTGATTGATTGATTAATGACTGTGCAGAAAGAGGGGTGAAGCTAAGTGGCGACTTTATTGATGCTGCTAAGTCAGATGAGCATTTTCAGAATGTCCTACAAGTAGTGGAATAAGAGAAGAAGAAACCAACTGAAAAGTGCAACACGATTAGACGATTACACGTGTGAACAGAATGACTTTCTGGATTATATGGTTATATAATCTAATAACTTTTCTTGAAAACTTAAAAAGTAATTAAAATTAAAACACAACAACTTTAAGTCAACAAGAAAGTGTGAACACAGAATATATTTGTGAAATTTTAAAATACTGTTTTTTTTTTTTCGTTTTTCATTATTTTCCATATTTTCAAGCTCAATGTGGACCCGGTAGATGTTAATCAAAATTAATGAAATTTTGACCAAATTATTTTTTCATGAGGTAGAACATTTTTATTATATAGCCATACGTTTGTGTAGGTTCTCAGTCGTGCAGGAGATCGTCATCAGCTGATGACGATCTTTGGAGTAAGATCGAAACGTCCTACACTTCAACTACAGAGTACAGATGAAGACTGAAGAATTTTTGCCTACGATATATAGCCATAGGAATATAAAAACACTTTGAAAATCAAGAGGGGTTTGATGCACCGTAATGAGGGCGTATGTCACTGACTTCTGTACATGCACTTGCAGGAGCTGAGCTGTTGTGGCCAGCAATCACTCTCCAAGTCACAGTCTGAGGTATCATTAAACCTGACCCCAGGGCACAACACCAGTCACTGTCTATTTCACGCTCAACATGTGATACTTTCAACTTACACACTTTCCCCTGAAAACGCAGCTACATTTTCACTTCAGTGGGCCTTTGTTTATTGCTTGAGATCAGTCATTTCTTAATAGCTAAAGGCACTTGTGGCTTTACAGTGGGCCTCCTTCATTGGCAGATAGCTGTACAGCATCTGTGTACGGATGATAAATACTTCTTCCTCGCATATTGACAGGTATAATGGCGGCTAAATGCTAGGTATAGCAGTAGCATGCTCTTACCTGTTTTATGACTAAATGCATTGTTTGTCATCTTGTCACTCGAAAGCCAAAGAGCTGGAGGAGGATTGTGTTTCTTGGAAAGAATGACTGGAACAAAACATCTCAGATCAATTTTGCTTGGTAGTTTGAAGTTTGGACTGTATTTTTACTACAAATGGACATGCATTTGAAATATATGTTGTTATTACATTCATAAAATAAAGATAAACATATTCCAATATTATCCAGCTGCAACCAAAAAGAGGTGGTCCAGCTCATACACGAGAATGCCCCTAATAAGAGTTGGAACCTATATTGAAAAAAACTTTTGTTGAATCTATAGGTTATGGAGTTAACCTTTTAGATAATAAATGCAACAATAAAATAATTAGAGCAAGACACATAATTCTAAAATAATTCAGCCTAAATGCATAGCTTACTGGAAATCATATTTCTCTAACATCAACTGGAATAAAACCTGGAACCTGCCTTTTAAATATTGTATAAATAGCAAAACAAAAGAAATACATTTAAAAATGCTACATAAATATTACCCAGCTAACACATCAATCTCCAAATTTACCCACGTCAATCCCAGTTGTGGTTTTTGCCAAGCAGCCACTGAAAATATAAGTTAAGCAGTGGAAAAGACATCTTAAGAACACGCTTTCTGATTGGTTGGTGAAAAATCACAGGAACTCCCACTAGGGTGTTCTGGTAATCCACCAGGAACGCCTCTGCTGCAGCCAGACCCTTCTCAACATATTTGGCCCCCTTAGAATTACAAGGCTCTATCTGAATGTTTGGTAGAAATTGAGTTATTTATAGTGATGGAAAGTAACGAAGTAAAAAGTACAATTTTTTTTTTACTTTACTCAAGTCAATTTTTTTCTAAACCAGGACTAAATCAGGACTAAACCAGACTAAATCAGGTCTAAACTGGGAGGAGGAGGAGGTCACTTTGAAATAACATACTTTTACTTTTAACCCAACTTAAAAATGTAGTGGAGTAGAAATTACAGATACAGGCTCGAAAATGTACTGAAGTAAAGTAAAAGTACCTATAATTTGTACTTTTTCCTTGTACTTATTACTTTGTTACTTTCCACCACTGGATCTAGTGAAGGCTAAAATGTGTGACATGAAACCATTTGCCCTCCCAAGACTTGGCACTGGAGGCGTTGATTCCTCTGATAAATACAGTACATTTATATATTTCTAATCTCGATGGATTAAAGCGCTCAGATGTATTGCGTGCCTTTAACAATGGAGAGAAGAGATATCTTGCTGCGGGATCTTTACGCCACGATGCTGTGGTAATCAAATCAAATGTCTCAAACGGGGACAGATGACCCAGATATGTCAGTGTTACAGACAAAATCCTTGGCCCTTGGAACGCGTTGAAATTGGAGTTTTTACAAAGATGACAGCTTCATTACAGTGTCTAAAATTGGTTTGAATACAGAGGATATGATATGTCCTTTACCAACGCTGCTCCTTGAATACAGCACATTTAGTAACCAAATGACGTGAAAATGGATTCACACTGGAACATTAACAGTACTTAAAAGGCAAGACAATGAGAGGAGCCAATATTTAGAGTGTATTTTATTTAGTAGAACATGGCATGGACAAAAAGGAAACATGTTCACAAACACATCTGGCTGATATACAAATAGCAGTCCACCGTCTCGCTGAATGGACAGACACTCAGAACATGGGAAAGAACAACTCTCCATGACGGGCCTTCCATGTTTCAAGTGCAATACAATATCGACAAGTGTAGTCATTTGTTCAGCAGTCAGTCCTTTGTGGAGATTGAGAAGAAGAGACACTACGGTTTCTAAATCGGTTCACTGTACAAGCTAAAGTTAGAACTTGGAATGAGATTTTATCGGTCGTTCCCTTGTTTGTTTATTAGTGTCTTGTTAAGCGTCGTTGTTAATATGGATGATGGGTCCACTTTACGACATTGGCTGAAAGAAGGGTTTGTCTTTTGTTCTGCTATCGGAGCATATGGTGCAGCAGGTTCACACCCAATACCTGCACGACTTGTAATGTCCCAGCCATGCATAATTTCCCTCAGACACAGAAATTAATTTAACTGTTCACTGTGTCCGCGCCGTTTTCTTAAGGGAATTCTTGAGTGCATTAGTTGGTACACTGAGTCCTCCGGTGGTTTGAAATGTGCTTGTGTAAAACCGGGTTGATTAATTTTTCATCAGAGCGATGCATGACCGCCTCAATTAAACATGCTTGGGTTTTGTTGCCAACGTTTTCACCTAAATGTCTATACTGTATGTAGTCTATGTCCATGTGTTTTCTTACAGTGCAGGATCATGGATATGCTATGTTCCTATGGAGCGAAGCAGTCTCGCCCACCTTGAATAGGGTGACCACACTCCCCAGTTTAACCGGGACAGTCCCAGTTTTGAGCCCTCAGTTTCATGTCCCCATGTATTTCTTCAAAACCATAAATTTGCCCCAGTTTTACCCAGGATCTGTCTTTGGGCCATGCAAATGTCAATTGCAAATTAGAACCCATCATGTTAATGCTGATTGGTGCATACTAGAGATGCACCGATCCAGCTTTTTACGCTTGTGACACGATACTGAGAGTTTGAGTATCTACCCATACCAACCGATACTGTGAGATTTTCACAAAAGTAGGTTTGTAGATGGCATATTTGTTGTTTATGTAAAGAAAATGTTTGTTCTTGTTACATTAATATACAGAACTTCCAACGTGTAATGATCTGATCATTAATGCATCACAAATATGTTATATCAGTGATTCTGTCACAGTATTTCAAAAACTAAAATACAGAGAAAAGGACTTCGCACATCAAATCCTTAGGGCAGGTGCGTAGGAGACGAGGGAGGAACCCAATGGGCCTCATTAATGAATATTTTCTTAAGAAAAAATTCTTAAGTACAACTTAGGAGAAACTTAAGAAAAACTTAAGTCTGACTCACAAAGCGTTCTTAAAGGGACTCTACGGAAGTTAAAATTAAAAAAAATAATATATTTTCCACCCCTTACATGCTCCAGCAATGTCCTGCGCTGTGCTGTGAGCCCACACCTATCCCACTCAATTGCCGCTATAAGCCTGCACCGTCACTCTAAAGTTGCATGCTTGGGCCGAGGCAGCAGTCATTCACCAGCTTAACATGGAGACTGCAGTTACGCGGACGGCCAGAGGTGGCAGTCACGAGTATGAAAATGATCAAAGTCCGTTGAGTCCCTTTAAGAAGACAAAACTGTTCTTAAAAAGAGATGATGTTTTGTGCGTAAGAGTCCTCCTGACTGTTCTTAGGATTTGTTCTTCCAGAAGAGCTCTTTCAGCTAAGAGCAAATTTTGTGAATGCCCAAAATGTTCTTAAGTCGGCCTTAAGAACAAATTTGTTTCGTGAATGAGGCCCATTGTTCATAGATTAAGGAATCCTGGACACCGCTTGACTTGCAAAGTATATTTATTTAGGACAAAAACAACGTTTCGGCACTATGGCCTTCCTCAGGCAAAATGCTAAATGGAAGGCCGTAGTGCCGAAACGTTGTTTTTCTCCTAAATAGATATACTTTGCAAGTCGGGCAGTGTGGGGATTTCTTAATCTAATAACTAAAATACAAACATAGACCTTCACTAGTGGCCAATAGCCTATTGCACTACTTAGGTGTGACTCATAGCTTCTGTCGCAGCCTTGATTGGTAAAAGCTAGCTTTAGCATACTGCTGCTAACTGCGGTGTTTTGCGCAGCGATCATTGTAGAGTTGTATTGTAGAGTGTAAAACTAAGGACATGACTGGATTCTACAAGTTAAGAGCTTTCAAATGACACACAGCATGTCCATATTCACATAGATTAAGTTGGTGAAAGTATCGGTTCGGTATTGGATATTTGGAATCGATATCCGATTCTGTATTTTTCCCGTTGTCGGCTCCGATATCAGTATTGGATCGGTGCATCCCTAGTGCATACCATAAGACATTAACAAGCAGTTTTACCATTTAGCGTGGGAAACACAATACAGATCTGGCTCCCTGGCTGGCCCTGCAACAAAATCCCAAAAAGTTTCCCAGTTTTTTCGTCAGAAAATCTGGTCACCCTAACCTTTTGAATCTGCATTTGTTCCCAAAAGTGTGGTAACGTGTGGTAAGTCATGATCATACAATTTAAATGAGTATATTACATTTCAGAAACCTTCTTGACTGAAAAGTTATTAGAAGCATATCACAGGAAGTTGGAATTAACTGGTGGGTGGGACTGCTGTTCCATTACAGGGCTACGAGCTCATGGCTGTCGTCATAATAGCTTAGCATTAACATTTGAGTACACAAGAAATCCCAAAACAGAATATGCATTTTACTATGATCAGACGGTAGTAGTAGTAGTAGTGCGTAAGACCCATAGTTCTTTATGGCCACCTGGTTACAGCTGCACCATATTTAAACAAATATATATACCACTGCGCTAAACCACACAGAGATGTTTTTGCATAGACATCAATTCAAGTCAAACTCATGCAAATGGATGGAGGACACACAGACAATAAAGAAAAGAAAAAAAAAAAATCACAAAAAAGTGAGTGCACATGATGTAGAGACTCATAGTTAAACATTGTATCCACAGTTCAATTCAGTTCAACAAGGTTATCCGGCTTTATAAAAATAAGTGAGCTTATTGTTAAATATACCACATTATTTTTCAAAACAGAAAACAAACAACAACCAATTCAGTTATATTTTGAGAATTTGTTGAGCAGTGTGTCCGTGACATATAGCTACTCACCCGGCCGGCCCCGCAAAGTATTGCTTAAGTTCACAATGTCCGTGAAAGGCAGTCAGTGCAACGACCGAGGCCTATGCGCTTTGTGTGGTGTTTGTATGTACCGGTTTAGATGTGTATATTTACATGTGAATGTGTTAGTGAGGCCAAGCAAACATGCAGCATTAGTCCCTGACACCCCGTTCAGCACCACACAGAATGTCAGCGTCGACAAAAAATAACAGAGTTCAAACTGCTCCTTTTATACGGTATATTTCTCATCCACGGAGCCAGAGCGAGGCATTGGGTTTTTGAGACTAGTTCATCCACACTGAGATACGGGCTGTCGCTGCGGCAGTAAATCCAGTCAATGATGTGTAACTATGAATATGGACATCTTCAATAACTCTTCAAAAGGAATGTGTTACAAACGTACAGGTGCAATGTAGACGGTTTTATGCAAAAAACAACAACGTGATATCAGTGTGTATTTAACCTTTTCGAGACCCAGTGGCTGTATGGGCGATTAGC
Organism: Lesueurigobius sanzi; assembly: GCA_900303255.1. Classification (NCBI taxonomy): domain Eukaryota; kingdom Metazoa; phylum Chordata; class Actinopteri; order Gobiiformes; family Gobiidae; genus Lesueurigobius; species Lesueurigobius sanzi. Next base: position 66,229 of record OMNZ01089090.1, read on the forward strand.
ATGGCGCCTTTACTTTCCATCCCAGTGGCCTTTATGACACTTGCGGATAAAACAAATCGCGTGGTGAGCTTTAATCGTCAAGCCAACTAGCCCATCCATCCGCAGAAAAACCATGCGGCTCACTAGCAATTACAAGTCTAGTCCAGTAGGTGGCGGTAAATGCTCAGTTGTTTCCAGTTCCATGGTTGGTTCCATAGCATCTGCAAAGTCAAAACAGCTTGGTAGCTGCTGGATGGTGATACAAAAATGGCATGGATGTTTCTCCCAAATAGTGGAGCACTAAGCAACATGAGCATTCCTTCAGGATTTCTACTCCAATGGAACCGGTGCTTTTCTAGTTATCGATAGTGAGTAAACTCCATCTGTGCTAGCACTTGCTAGCTGTTGTTGCAATCTGACGCACTTTCTTCAAACACTTTCACTTTTGTGCGATCTCTTTGTGTGTTTTTATGTTGCGCCTGGCCATATGAGAGCTGTGTGGTGCCCTGTAGCTACTGCTTTCTGCTTCTGTAGTAGAAAGTTAGCAGTTAGCATGCAGTTTCGAAGTGATGTCGCGATACATAATCGCCCAGCCCTAGGAACAAGTTGAGTGATGAGCTAAAAGTAGTACAAATATGAATTTATATTAAAAAAAATATATTTAAAAAATCTTGTTTTCTGTAGGTATGATGAAGAAGAGCGTTTTTTTGGGGGGATGTGTGAACTGTACTAGCATTTCCTTGCGTATACAAGAAAGATGTTGTTTTGTGTCATCATAGGAAAAATATAATATGTTGTGAATATGTAAATCATGACTGGAAAAAGTTACTAAGTATGTAGTCATGCTGAAGTGTGATGGAAGTAGGTTTCTATAAGCTTTGACTTCAACCTACTCCTTTTTGATAAGTATGTCCTGTTGTTCCTTTTATTGTTATATCTTGTTTTTGTTTTTAACGTAGCCCATTCAAAATAAACACATCAATCAATCAAAAATATTTTTATTGTGTTCACTGTGTTGCTATGGAGAGATAACCTTCCATGATCCCTGAAAGAAATGTATCCTGGCCACTGTGATGAAAAGTAAAGGCGCCATGCTAACACCCATACAGCCACTGGGTCTCTGAAAGGTCACATATGCACCAATATCAAGTTGTGCATAAAAAGCTACACAATGCACCTTTGACTGTGGTTGTTGTGTAGTGCTGCCAAGTTGAACTAGTTGAGAAAATATTCACAAACAAATTGCATCAGACTGTAGGCGGTGCTAAAGTGATGCAGTCATTTATTTTTGCTGTAAATAAAGGTGACTGTGTTGCCCCGATTCATGACAACATGGGAAAACGATCATTTCACTTCATTCTAGCTCCGTGGACGCATACATTTCACTCAAAAAACAAAAAAAACATCCACTAAAACTAGCATAAAGGCTAAACACTATAGTAGCTACAGTGTATTTTCCATAAAACATGTTTGACAATACATTTCTGTGAATGTAATACTTAATAAGTTAAAAAATAATTTAAACAATACATTTCAAAACACAAAAATAGTGAAAAAAGCAACAAAACAGAGATATTATTTTAATTTGTTGTAAACCTTATCAAACATACACTACAAAAGAATGGCCTAAAACAGCACAGGTGTGTAGTCATGTCGTACAAGTTGAGCTCTGTGTTAGTGACCAGTGACGGAGTAAGTCTTATTAGTTAATAAATACGACGAGAGTATACAATAGAGTTAGAAGTGAGGAGCAGACAGAGAAAGCTTAAAGTCTCTATGGCTTTTATAGGCGTTGTGGCCCTAACAACCTTCAGTATCATCAAAAGCAAGGCTACATTTACCAGTGCCAGTCAGTCAACGAGGGCAGAGCTTCCGACAAGACAGGAATGAGAAGGAATAATCATGGGGTATTTTTGGAAAGCGGGAACAGAGAGACCACTAGCCTGTGGAGTTTAGTTCCCTCTCACTTTTATTTTATTATTTTTTTAAATTTTTATTCAATAATATGTGACGTTTTATTGGAAATGAGTGTCTGTTTAGTGCCCTGAGTTTGGTATTTCAGATGTACAGAAGTAGCCATTTAAACATTAATCATTGGACAATACAAATGTAGTAAATTCCTGTTTCGTTTAAATACATTAAAGCAGGGGTACCTGATTTCTCCATTTTCAAAAAAGGAGGAGGTAGTGGAGTTTAAACTGTTGTCCCTCCTGCACATCGCGATCGTTCACGTGAATTAATTATATATACACCTTTTGGGTGCGTGTATGGCTTGGTCAGACGGCGAAGCAAAGCAGGGCGGACCGGCGTACAAATTAATACAGCTGATTTAGACTGCAAAAAATATGTTAATGAGTTAAAATTACTAGAATTTATTCAATTTGATCCGAATCTGAGTAATTCTGTCTTGCCAAGTAAAAAAACCTGCCAATAGAATAAGATTTCGGCAAGTAAAATTGGATCCATTATCAAATTTTCATGTGGAATATGATGTGAAATAACATGGAGTTTCTTGTTTTAAAGAACAACTAAACACCAAGCCAACATTTTTTTGCTGATAAACTGTGTAAATGGGTGTGTAATAGTATTATCTACATGTTCCAGTTAATATTTTGACATTTTAGTGCAAACCTGCCCAAAAGTGTCCTTCTATGCCTAAAACCGAGTGGCTAACGCCCTCTAGAGGTTGAACTCGAATTTCCCATGTGGATCAATAAAGTATTTCTATTCTATTCTCTTCTAGAGGTTGAACTTGTAATGTGTATCTATCACATTTGAATTTTGCGGTTGGCTGATGAGGTAGAAGTTGGTGATGTAGGTAGAAGTTGACGTCATCAGCTCTGCCACGCCTCATCATCCTCTAACGCTGTGGTATCACTGTGGCTCCTCCCCCTCATCATCCTCTCTAAACGCTGTGGTATCACTGTGGCTCCTCCCCTCCTCCCCCGTAGCCAGTTGGAGTTGGATTAGCGAACACGCCTCTTTCACGGCAGATTTCAAATTTTTGGTGTGGGTGGAGTAAGGCTCTGGCACGCCCGTTTAGGCCCTCTTAAGTGCAAAATACTTA
>OMNZ01089094.1:0-19139 GCA_900303255.1 Lesueurigobius sanzi
AATAAAGGTTTTTGTGTCATTCATATTCTATGAAATGCATAAGTTTCCATCACCTCACATTCTGCCAGGGGAGGTACACGTTTGGCCACAACTGTGTTTGTTCAAAGGGGATTTTGTGTCTTGAATAAGTTATTAGTGAATAAATCTGTGTTGTTGGGGTTCAAAACTCAATAAATCAGGGAAGAAATTCAATATTTAAAAAAAACCTTCTGGAAAAAAACCCTTCGACATATCGTTAAGTCCAACGATGGAAAATGTATTTGTAAATGTTACTGTAGTGGTTGCAACAATGTGAGGAAAAAAGCTTTTCGTCATTGAAGTTACAATTTCCCATATAGTTCTGTCTAGAAACGATGGATCAGTGCAATAATTAGGTTTTATTCATAGCCTTAATTTGTAAGCCTATGAATAAAAAATGGTTTGTGGTCTTGAATTGAATTAGACTTTATTGTGTAGGTTTTGCTGCTTGTGGATGTAAAGTGTCCATTCTTGTGCCCCACTCAACTTTTCATGCTAGAGACGCCACTGGTTATGATATTGGGCGTTACAAAAATAAATTGATTGATTGATTGACTAGGCTAGGCTAGGCAAGTGACTGAGCTGAAACATGCCATCGTAGACCATGGCGTCTCGATAATAAACCGATATGAAATGACTTGCAGTACTGCTGGGTGTACTAATAGACCACGCAAAAAAAGTCATGTCTGAACTCACGCCGAGCAATGTGCCAGTAATGTCCCGTATCTTTGTTCGAGAAAGATACAGGACTGGGGTATCCTTGGGGTTATGTTAAAGACACAGTATATGGGGTTATATCTTTAACATAACCCCATAGAAAGAAGTCCAAGGGAGCGATATCTGCTGAACGTGGTGGATCCCATCAAATCCACCGGTCTGGAAATGTTTGATTGAGGAACTGATGAACATGCAGTCCCCAATGTGATGGTGCACCATCTTGCTGGAAAATAATGGTTGGTTGAAGGTCATTCAGTTGGTGCCACATATTCCAAAAGGTTGCGGTAAACATTTGCAGTAATTAATGCCTCATGGAAGAAAAATGGACCAATTATTCGATGGCACATGATTCCACACAGTACAAAGAATAGAACTAATATGGTTAAGATATCTTATCATATCATATTGTCTTTGCCATACATTTTTTTTTATTGTGAAGAGACTTTATGGACACCCTGTATATGTCTATGGTCTGGACCGAATGACTCATTTGGCTTCTGGTGTTATGTTGTGACGCCAACCACATAACCTCGAGTCTTATTTCAGGTACATCTGACCTCTTTCTCCTCTCTGACTACAGTATGTCCTCTAATAATGGGGAACTGTGAGGTCACAGCGCAGTAAAAGGTACAACTTTAGAGAGCCCACACGCAGCACTATGAAATAACACCATTAATCTCTATTATGTTCTCGGTTATGGATGAAACAATCAGAGCAAAGCATCCTCCTCACAGCGGGACACACTCTGTTCCTATTAAGTTCAGTTGTAATGTCCCATATAGATTTTATGTGTGGGTACTACTTTCACCTTGTAGAGATCGTTTTTTCTTTATTGACTTCTGCTTAGGCAATTTGACGCCTTTCATAACACGGCTCATCGGTGCTTCTGGGGGACTCTGTCAGGAGCAGGAGGCAGCCACAGTGCAGTGGATGGGGACATATCTCTGGTCCCAGGAGAATATGCAAAGCCACCCACAGAGCAGCTGGTGAGTGGAGCAACCATATGGACGTAGAATGGCAGCCACACTTCCACAATAAATAATGACTAATTTGATTATTGAATGGATCACTCTGGGAACTTTGCTCAACATCATTACCCTAAATCAGGGGTGCCCAAAGATTTTTCCATGGAGGACCAAAATAGGCTATTCAGGGCCAAAATTGCGGACAGAGGGCCAAATGCAATACTGTTTTACACGTAGAAAAACCAAACACAAACAGATCTATGAATAAATATCCTTTCATTACTGTTCTATTAAGTAGGAAAAGCTGACGTGGTATCCTTAGTAACTATTGACAGTGTATTCAGTCACAAATTAATCAAATTAGATACATCTTGAGGGCCAAATTAAACCCTTTGGTTGGTCGAATTAGGCCCGCAGGCCCCTCTTTGGGTAGCCCTGCTCTAAATATAGCACTGGCATTATTCTGGTCAGTGGTGCGCTGGATCATCGAGAGAGTTGGGTGCCTGTGTGGATGATGTGAAATGTTGGAAATGAAAATCTAGATCTATATCTTTTGTTATTAATCTGAAATGGACTTTTAAAGATACAGGAGGATTTTCAATTTAGTGGAATTTCCATGACACAAGTGATGAGGAACATGACTGACCACTATTTCAAAGCAGTTCTTATTGCTAAGGAAGATTCTTAGAAACAGGCAAGTTACAAAGTTAAAGGTTCAAATTTCAAGTACTAAAGTATTGTTTGTGCAGAATACTTCAAAGTAAATGATTTTTAATAAGGTACTGTATGTGACTAGGCTCTGTTCACGGTGAGGTCACACACTGTACTTCTTGTGTCGCTTTATCCCTATGGAAAAGTAGCCTATTTCAACTTCTAAGAGTCATAACTTGAAGAGATTTGCGGCGGACGTCGAATGGAAGGTGAATAATCATTGACCACAAGTTACACATTGTGTGGGATGTAAATATTTTGCCTAAAGTTAATTGTGTGTTGATAGAGAGGCAGTGTCTGTCTAGTAGCCAATAGATCATTTGCCAGTGTTGTCACGGGTCACGCCCGCCATTTTGAACGTCTACTTTGGAGTTGCACTGGCCTTCGTTCATGCATTTAGGATTGTTTTTCAAATCTATTCGACAAATAATAAATTGGGATACCCTCGAGAACAAGTGCAGTGATCGAGACAATCGCTACGCCCTTCCCTCACTGTGTTGCATATGGATGAGCAAAGAGACAGAAAACAGGTCCGGTGTCCGGTTCTATCGATCCCCAGCCAACAAGGACAGATGTGACAAGTGGTTGGCAGCAACCATTTATTTTTCTTGGAGGTCTTGGGCTTTCAAACATTAGCCTTTATGTTTATGTGTAATTGCTAAGGCTGTGTTAGCAATTAGATATTGAACAGTAAGAACCACTCCACTACATCCGGAAAATTAATGAGCTTGTTCATTAAGTAAACATTATTTATTTCTGTAAGTGCATCTACACTGGTCATATTGTAATCAGGGATGTCAGAAATAGCGCAATCAAGTAAGTGGACAGTGTTACTATGCTCGAAATACTCACTGCTGCTAAAATCATGATCCAAATTCGTGGCAAATTAGGTACAAGCCTTATTCCTTGTTGCAAGATGTTAGCTTTACCATTGCATTTTCCAAGTGCTTGGGAGAACTATTGCTAAACAGATGAAGGAGCTGAATCTTGGTCACCATTATCTTATTTGATTGGGACAGTGCATGTTACTGAACACACATGAGAACCATGCATGTAAACCAGGGCTCCAGACAGACACTTTGAGGTGGTTGTTTTTCCATTTAGGTGCACCAGGACATAAGTTAGGCGCACCACTTAAGAAACTTCCATAATACAATACAATATTTAATATCTAACAATTCTAAAGGAGCAGAATGTTGTAATGTTATGTTTTAGGAGCTGTTCATATTGCTCCTAAAACATAAACATTGTTCAATTACTTAATTTGAGTCAGTGAATTATGCTTAAGGTAATAAATGAAGATTAAACATTTAGTTTATAAATTAGTTCATAAAGTTTTACTCATGTAACAGCTGCAAAATAATGATAATAATAATAAATCAAACATTTTGAAAAAAAAAAATCAGACTGAGATATCTGTGTTTTGACGAGTCGCAGAATGAGTGATTGTTTCAATAGAGGATCTTTGACGTCACTGACGCTGGCTTCACTTATTATCAAAGTAAATAAAGCGTGTGTGGATTATAACTGCTGCTTATCATAAAAAACTTCACTAAAACCATGAAAATTAAGTGTGGATGGTCAGTTTTTGCGTGAGCCTGATGCATAGGAGGTCGTTCCAATTGGAGCACACTGCTACAGAACAGAGAGAGAGAGAGAGGAGCGTGTCTCTGACTTTTTTCATCACTAACTGCAGTGATCTTGAAATGCTATTGAGACTCAAATAGCAATTAAAAAAGGAATACAAATTCAGGCGAATGTGCGACCAAATCAGTCGCTCTGATGTAAACACGCCACTTGTAGCCATGGGCTAATTTACATCCGTTGTCCCACACGCACACTCACAAACACACTCTCATTCATCCTGATCTATTCTACGTGTTTTTAGCGATTGGGTAACCCTACGCAGACTCGGGGGAACATGCAAACTCCACACAGGCCCTGGCCCCTGTCCAGCCCGAGAATCAAACCCAGGACCTTCTAGCTGTGAAGCACAAGTGCTAACTACTGTTCCGCCCATACCAGTGACGTGCACAGACATTTTGAGGGGCAGGTGCTCAACCGAGGAAAAATGGGCACTTCTTGACATTGTTACAATTGTCATGCAGAACTTTATTTCTACTTCATCACGATTGATTTTAGTGAAACAGTAACAGGTCATATTTATTTATTGTTAGAAGCTTTAAGCTTGTACTGATGATGAAATGTCTACTTCAAGTCAGTGGAGAACATTAACAATCACACACTGGCCTCTGTCTGGTCCAGTTAGAAACATTAGCTCAAATATCCTGCCCATTATGTACCAGGCATCATAAAGGCTCTATCAAACATTTCTCTATTACATAGTAATATTTACATTTGAGCAAGGGATGTCAGTCAGAACTCAGAACACGTATAAAAGTGCTTATAATTAGCCTGTAACAACCTATACTGGGCTTCAACTGCCCCACGCAGCCTGCTGTCCTCCTTTCAGCGTCTTTCAGCGTCCTCCTCTGCACCTCTCTCTCTCAGCCCACATGCCCTGCCCCTCCAGTGTCCTCCTCTGCACCTCTCTCTCAGCCCACATGCCCTGCCCCTCCAGTGTTCAAAGTTAGTTAGTGTGACGTGATTGAGTCTTGATTATACGCAATGTGTTTTCATTTGTGCCTCCAAAATAATCCAGTCTTTCCACACGACTGCATACATTTAAGAAAGTTTACACTGTTCTCACTCCCGCGTTTTAGATGGGCTGTACCATTGTGTGCAGAGGCCGCATGAGCGGAGAGGCAGAGAAACAGAGACCAGCGCAGTCTCTGGAAGTTGTAGGGCAGTAAAGCGGCATTTGGGCGGCTGTTGCAGTCGTGGAGAAAATATTAAAAGCGAGATTAAAAAATATATATATTTAGAAAAAAATACACACTTGTGAGGAGGACACTTAAAGGGCACAAGGCAAAGGGGTTGCTTGAGCACCACTTGGGCTCTATCTCTGCACGTCCCTGGCCCATACTGTATTTATCTTTCAAATATAGTGAAGTTGAAGTAAGTTTTAAGTTGGAAATGACTGAATGACAAGTACAGATATACAGAATGGCCAGACCACAAACATAAATTCAAATACATGACTAAAATGCAGAGTTGGTGTTGGAACGACAGCTTTTTTCGTGTTGAATCTCCACCTGGCGTGACATGCAAAGCCACAACCACTCGCCTATTCACCTCCTCCTTTGACACTTGCTCTATTTGTTCGCTGTGCTATCGGCTCGCTCCAGCCTCAGTGCGTTTGTGCCCCGGGACCGTGGATCGGTCTGCAAACCTTGGAACGCATTTAGATATAACTCACCATTCAGGCTCCTCTGCTCCATCAACAAAAGCCTCCCACGGGACTATACAAAACACACTCGCGTATCTAAATGGATTGGAGGCATGGGGTTGCTGCGTGACATTGCGCTATCTCGACATTCCTGACTCGTAAGCCTTGCTAATGTTTTTATCTGCGGACGAAAATGACTGCGTGGTTAATTGAGTTGTCACTGTACGCACGGATTTTCGCAGAAGACGGCAGACACTGGCATCCTACAGGGCGAAGGTGAGATACAAACCGTTCAGACTCAGAGCGTTTTCAATTTACACGTAATCATCCGAATGGCGCTATGAAGACGTCATAGCAGCGTCCAACAAGGCCAGATATAGATTTGAAATTCTATGGAGGAAAGATGCAGGTAGTTCAAGGTGAGTTTGGATGATGGACAGGACTACACAGTATTTCTTTGGACGTGGCTTGCATTTTAATTATTGAGGTTATTTCGTGGCATGGAGTCTCAAGGCAACAAGGAAAGTCTGGGTTCAAGGCACAAGTTTGGGAATAAATAAATCAAACAACGGCAGCTTGGAAATCGAGCAACTAAACTAAAAGGATACACTCAGGTTCGTTTTGGAGAAAGAGGCAAGAGAAGTTCCATTTAAATTAGTACTACATTTACCAACATTGGCTTATCATTAACACGATGATATGGAGCAAAAGGTGCAAAGCAGTTTCACAGAAAACAAGCCTCTCCGGAGAAATGGAAACTCAAGTAAGGCAGCTGTGGGATCATGGTACATACCTACAGTACATTTAAAAAGGAAAGTTAGGCTATTAAAACTTTTTTGGCCCGTTTAAATTCATTCTTGAACACAAACTTGCCATTCTTAACTCCACGTGATTGGCTCAATGCGTGATGCATGATTACATTTTTTTCCTCTTGCTATTTTTGCCATAGATTTAGCGGCTCCAAGAACACCACTCAACAGCTAGCATGATTGAGCTTCCTATAGCTTGCGCCAAACACTATGGGGAAAGTCACTTCCCACAGTTATCACGGTCTATGTGAGACAGAGAAAGAGAAGCTACACAGCTGGGCTTACTATTATATATACAGGGGGGGAAAAAAATATTTAAGCCACAATTGTGCAAGTTCTCCTACTTATAAAGATGAGAGAGGCCTGTAGTTATCATCATAGGTAGACCTCAACTATGAGAGACAAAATGAGAAAAAAAAAATCCAGAAAATCAAATTGTCTGATTTTTTAAAGAATTTATTTGCAAATATGGTGGAAAATTAGTATTTGGTCACCTACAAACAAGCAAGATTTCTGGCTCTCACAGAGCTGTAACTTCTTCTTTAAGAGGCTCCTCTGTCCTCCACTCGTTACCTGTATTGATGGCACCTGTTTGAACTCGTTATCAGTATAAAAAACACCTGTCCACAACCTCAAACAGTCACACTCCAAACTCCACTATGGCCAAGACCAAATAGATGTCAAAGGACACCAGAAACAAAATGATAGACCTGCACCAGGCTGGGAGAGCTGGGACCAAAGTACCAAAGCCTACCATCAGTAACACAGTCCGCCAGGGACTCAAATCCTATAGTGCCAGACTGCTTAAGCCAGTACATGCCCAGGCCCGTCTGAAGTTTGCTAGAGAGCATTTGGATGGTCCAGAAGAGGATTGGAAAAATGTCATATGTTCAGATGAAACCAAAATAGAACTTTTTGGTAAAAACTCAACTCACCGTGTTTGGAGGAGAGTTGCATCCAAACAACACCATACCTACTGTGAAGCATGGGGGTGGAAACATCATGCCTTTTCTGTTGCTTGTTCCCACAGGCTTCTTATGGCTGGGGTTGGCACAAGGTCAATTCTATTCGTAAATGCCGATAGTAGTCCGCAGTGTTGTCTTGTGACTAATAGGCAACCGAAGTATGGGAAGAATTGTACACGGCAAATAAAAATTTTCATGAACAAGCCGCAACAAAGCTCACATGTTGTGTCACCATTAGAAGACCTTGAGAACCTCTAAAAGCATCTTAAAATACAATGCTACATAGTCTTATATCAACTTGGTCCAATATGCCATTAAAGACTAATTTGATGCCATTTTAGAAGAAAGCAGGAAGAGGTATGACCTTGAGCAACCACACAGCTCATTATTTCTCACATTACTGTGCGTGGGATCCAATGCTGTTGCGGTGGCCACTGCTGGTCAACAGATGAGTATGTGTTTTGGCATAATAGGCTTTGGTTAGAATGGCTTTTGTTTACTGTCATGGTTCAGACAAGCTGTAATGAGTGTATTTTTTACAGAGCTTGAGTTGAAAGTCATTAGTGGATGCCTGAGACGGCGCTGCCGTTACATAGTTTTATAATTGGCTTGGTCTCATGCCCCACTCTTGGTTATTGTTCGACATCTTGCGCTTCCCTGTCTTCTGTATGGCAAACAGTACACTTTAATATTTCATCACTGAGAATGCTTAGTCGGTGGTTCCGAGTCTGTGACAGTCAGCAGCATTAGAACGTACTGTCCACTGCCCCGTACTGGCTCCAGATTGCACCATGGTCCAAGCAAGACAGAGATGGGAAATTCATAATCAGATTCATTATTGATTTCTTTAGTATGTTTGAATAATAGAATGTTTCCTTGAAAGTATGACAGCTGCTCACACGGCACAATAGAAAAGCTGCTTAAATACAATAAGCATAAGAGTTGTGGCCAAAAGTTTATTCTGTCAGGGTAAGTAAATGTATGCATTTCATAGAATATGAATGATAAGACAAAAACCTTTATTTCTCTCATGGTTAGTGGTTGTGTGAAGCCATTTATTGTCAAAAAAGCTGTTTACGCTTTTCAACTACAAACTAGCCAAATGTCCCTGATCAAAACTTTACATATTGTGCATCTTGAAACTAACATGCTTTTTTTCAGACAGTCCAATTTTGTCAGAGAGCCCTGTGTTTCAGCTGAAGTGAGTTTTTCTTTGGTCCTGAACAGTTTTCCTGGCAGTTGGTGAAGAAACGTTAGATCAGGGACATTTGAGTAGTTTCTGTTTCATTATGATTTCAAAAGAGTAACTCAGTTCTTTGACAATAATTGGCTTCACACAACCACTAACCATGAGTGGGAAAAAATATTTTTGTGCTATCATTCATATTCTATGAAAAATGGCCAAAAGATTAAAAGGGTATGTAAACTGTATCTTGTAACTAAAGTGTTTTGCAAAAACAAAAGCAAGCCGAGGCACTCTGAATATGCAAGCACATTTATCATTCACAATAAATTTGCTTGCATATTCCGAGTGCCTCTGTTTTCTATGTATACTGCCCGGCCCCAAGAGCCTGAAGAGCACCTGCAGTGCCAGCCTACAGCACTACTTCACATATACCTTGAATATCCAGTGACTCTGCCTCCTCTCTTCTAATAACTTTATTTATGTTGCTTTGACTTGATTAACTTCATTGTCTGCCCCAGGAGGTGCAGAAATTCATCTTTGACAGGCTCAAAACATACATACAATCCACATTCATATAAAGAAACACGAAAGGCACATTTAAAATCAACATACTAAAAATATGAACACCATGCAGGACTAGGATTTGTGGCTGTTCAGAGTGGTTACTGCATTTGGGACAAATTACTTTTTGTATGCATTTTTCAGAGTGACTTTATATCGCCTGCCTGATGGGAGCAGCGTGAAGGAGCTGTGAAGTGGATGTGAGGGGTCCTCAGTGATCTGGGGAGCCTTCCTCAGCACTGAGCGACTGTGAAGTTAAGACAGAGGGGTCTGAACTGTACCAATGATTTTTGAGGCCTGGCTGATGACGCAGGAGAGTTTGGATTTGACTGTCAGGAAGTTGAACCATGATGTGATGCTAATAGTGAGTAAGGATTCAGTGAGTGATTAGTATACCAGGGTTAAAATGTCCTTTTTTATGTGAAATGACCGGAGTTCCCGAAGCACATGGAGGCGTTGTTGTGCCTTTTTGAACAGAGTCAGCGTGATGGTTGAAAGACATCTATTTTGGGCATCTATTTCAGTCCCCAAGTATCTGAAGGACTGCACCTGCTCTACTGGCTGACCCTGGATGCTTAGGGGTTGGTTCAGGGAAGGTGGGAGCTGCCCTCTGGGCCCACAGCTCTTTGGTCCCTTTTTTGATGTTAAGGTGGTATCTCACTGACGTAGACGTCCCAGAGACTGATCAATCATGGTGACTCTGAGACTAAAAAATAGCTTGCGCTCTCACCAGGGCGACATCTCGGAGACATCTCCAGGCAAGGTGACAACCAATTCGCACAGAAGTCACAATAGTAAAGGATAAGGTCCATCTCTAGAAAATTACATCATAGTTCTAACTTTGAGTTGAAAGATTGAAACTGGTTGGCCAAAGTTAGTAGGCCAAGTTGTGATGAACAAGAGAGGACGGAACGAGGGTCTCAATTTAAATTGTATCAAGATGAAATTAGAAATTACTTCATTGATCTCACAGTGGAGTTTTCCATATATACAGTCTCGGTACATGCAATACAGCGAGACCCTATGTGAAATCTATATTCTAGAAATAAACCTTCCTTCCTGGGTGAGAGACGCTATTTGTATTCCTGCATAAATATGAGCATTACCTTGGGGAATTGGCTCAGAGGCAGGCTGCTCCACTCACTACAGCAGAATGTGATAGTGACACAAGGGAGCGTGTCTGAACCCTGCTTCAAAACAGGCTCTACACAGAAGAATGAAAGGAATCACACAGCGCTGTACATTTCCTTTTTCTGTGGCCTTTTCCCCATAGAATGATCATAATGAATGTTTGCCCAAATGCCAGACGAGAGGCTACAGGCTAACTTGTGTAGGACTGTTGACAGGGAGTCAGTGGTTAGAGCTGTCATCCATGCATTATTTTAAAGGCCAGGGCTTTGAATCCCAGATATGACTGGGGCACGTGTTTGGGCAAGACACTTCACACCGGGCTGTGTGCATGTTAAGGGCCTGTCACAATTGGCGCACGGGCACTATGTGATCGTTTGCGGCCTCAAAATATGAAGGTCGTGCGAACACTCTCCTTGTCCTTGGCGCATGAGCATCTGCATGGGCACTTTATAGCTGCTCACGTTCTCATGACTTTATCAGAAACTGAATATATTTTATTGCTGCACACTTCTTGATCCCGACCAACCAGATGAGAACAGCCGCTGTTGATTAAAGGGCCTGTCACAATTGGCGCATTGACCACCGCGATTTTTTTCCCCCATTTGGTCTGTGCCAAACTTTAAATCGCCATCCGCCACAGAGGTCGCAAAGTAGACTTTTAAGAAATCGCAGTCACAGTCACAATAGACTACGGGCTGCGACTGGATGCGGTTGGTTTGGATAGTGTCCAAATGCGAGTGGTGCAAAGAAGAAAAACGAGCAGTGAGCAGCTGATAAGAGAGTGTTTCACAGGCCATCGCGGGAACTGGTGTGGCCTCTTCACCTGCTCCGCTACCGCGTGTGAACCCCCCAGACACACATCCTGTGTATTTACGTGTGTAGTTACATGCGCTTGTTGCTTTTCTGTTTAGTTTTCATTGTGGTGAATTGCAAGTGGCCACACATCATGTGCGCAAGGCACCGTGCGTCAGATTTACGCACGTTGGCCAAAATAGAATGGATGCTATTTTTCGAGTCGTGCGTAGTGCGTTGCTGTTGTCTCCAGTAGGAAATATAATGGAATTATAATGCTGCATGTGTGGCCGCTCTTGCATCCCGCAAGAACGCGCATCACCGCATACGCAGGATGTGTGTCTGGGGTGACAGAGATGCACTGTATACGCGCGCACATGCCGGTGACGCCGCACTGTTTTGCTCAGTCAGTGGAATTGAGAACCGCGTGGGAAGCGCTGTCATTCCTTCATCGTTCGTGCTCACTTGGTCTTTATAGCTAAAGAATGGTCTTGGCGAAGGAGAGACATGGAGTAGCCTGCATTCATCCAAGAAGGACTTGGTTTTCTCTCCACAATGCTGTGACAGGCTTCGCTTCAGGTAAATACATGCAGTCCTACTGTTTTATATTTAATCCCAACTACTATATGTCCAGAGTTTCAGACAGTGGAGTAAGCTAAAAGCAAACAACTGTTTGAGAAGCCGACAGCTACGCGTTCAACTAAATGCGTGGCTGCCGCTTCACAATTTAAACCGTTGAATCCGCAGCTGCCTGGAAACATACGGGGAAGAAATAACTTTGTCTGTATTTGTAGGAGGTTATATGCTCTAATACCTAGAGGTTATGCTCTAATACCTACAACATGAATAGCGCAAGTCTGATACTGACCGCTCACCAGTATTTCACCATCTGCACGGCTGAGCAGATTTATCGTTCACCATTCTCGCGACCGAAGCGGCGTGCTGCGGCTAAATGCAATCGCAATCGATCTCCACTGAATGTTGTGCATGCATGACATTCAGCTGTGACTGATAATCCAACTGCGATTCACACCTTTTCATGTGGTCAGTAGCGGTCGCCCGTACAGACGCCCCGAGCGCCAAAGGAGAGTGTTCGCACGACCTTCATATTTTGAGGCCGCAAACGATCGCATGGTGCCCGTGAGCCAATTGTGACAGGCCCTTAAGGTACATGTATTAAAAAACAACAAAAAACCTCATACTGTATTGGACCACAAAAATAATATATTAAAGTATAATAAATCTATTAAAGTAGTAAGCAGCAAATTCTCCTTTTATTATAACAAACTATTCCAATTTCATGACAATAATGAGGCCAATTTTATGCCAACTTGCCCTTTAATTAGCATTTCAAATACCAGATCATATTAAAAGCTTGCGGATGACAGATTTTTAGGATAATAAAAGAATCTTTGAAAAACAAAATGGAGAGTAGTTGCTCAGATCCCTCTCTGTCTTTGTTTACTGTGCTTACGGTGCTGCGTTTAGGCTTGAAACAAACTCTGGTGATGGATTGTCATTCAGTTGTTGCTTCATTTGCATACAGTAGAAAATGAATATACGCAGGGGCTTCTCTTCTCTTTGACAACTACAGGCAAGAACAGGATGTGTTATGTTTTACATAATGATACAAAATTTGTATATAGAGGACAGGGGCCAATATGGATCTATGGGAGGCATGATAACGAACACTCATTTGTACTGACAGAGGTAGTTAAAATAGATACATCATGCATAAATGAAGCATAAAGGCATTCTCCCCAGCATAAAAACCCAAAAATATCTAAGGATAACCTGGTGGACAGCGATTCACTGATGGCAAGTCTGTGGCAGTGTGTTAAAAACACGATGTTGGATGTGAAAACTGGCCTGGAGGAAACGTCGGAGTTCATCAAGGTAACAACTTTTATCTCCGAGCTAATGGCTAGTGTTCAATAGAAATGATACAAAATTTAAACGACTAAATAAAAATGAAACTGCAGACAGGCCGCTTCTTTATTGTGCAGCTCGTTCAAAACTTTGTGCTAGTTTAATTTTTTATTTGGTGTTAGTCGTTAGCTTCGAGGCATAAACACCTCTCGTTATGAGCACAGACGTTCCTTCCAGTGAAGTGGTTACATCCGACGTAATGTTTTTAACCAGCTGCTCGTCACATCGTATCAGTCACTTGCTGTCCGCTGACAAATCTTGAGGTATTTCTTCATTTGTGTGAGATATGCTAACTACTCAATACAAATTAATAGGGAGAGGAAGGGCGCTAGTCGTATTCGAGTCCAGTCGGAAGTCACGTGGGCTCGCTGTGCATATAGCCCATTGGAGTCCTTGCCATGTTCGCTGTAGCAGAGAGAGCCTCATCAATGGTGGCAATGGCATCTTTGTTCGGTACACTATATCTTTAATATAACCCCATAGAAATAAGTCCAAGGGAGTGATATCTGCTGGACGTGGTGGATCCCTTCCAATCCACCGGTCTGGAAATGTTTGATTGATCTGACGAACATGCAGTCCCCGAAGTGGTGGTGCACCATCTTGGAAAATAATGGTTGGTTGAAGGTCATATTCAGTCAAAAGGTCAAGGTAAACATTTGCAGTTAGTGATGCCTCGTGGAAGAAAAATTGACCAATTATTCAATGGCACATGATTTCACAACAAATTTTTCAACTGGACATTTCAGCGTTTAGATGCCCATCTTTTCGAGAATCACCTATTCTCTTCTTCAAAGACAATTAAGTCAAGGGCATAGGTTTGGTCAGTATTGGTGGGGTCACTATACTGTGAAAAAAAAAAAATAGTTCAGAGATACGTTATGGAAGGGGCATAAAAACTATTTGCTGATCGTTCTTGATTCAAAAATGTGATCTAATTAATCACAGAAAGATTGCTTGTTTCGGCCACACTCTCCATAAACAGACTGTAGCCCAGTTGCAACTTGAAAATGATAAGATCTCTGTGAAAACCCGACCAATTAACACAAACGAAAAAGTGTTGTGATGCTGACCCTCTTCTGTCTGTGTGTTTTAGTTGATTGAAATGATTTTTAATAAAAAGACACAAAGAACTGAAAGACTGGGCTAGTCAGGATTTTGAATTGGCCTGGTACCACTTGCCACTGTCATTACTTTGACCTTTCCTACTGAATAGCACATTTTGGGAGAAGAACAGGTGGGGTGTAAAAATATGGACGAAGGTTTTGAGTTACATCAAAATCCAGGGAATAACATTGACTGGAGTCATGGATGTGAGCCGTCGCTGTGAATGCCTGCACCACCCGCATCCAGCCTGTCTGTCCTTGGGAGAGCATCCCCCCCTTCATGTGGACCTCCCCGAGATTTCTCCTTTTGTCCCAATGGGTTTTTGAGTTTTTCCTTGCCATGAAGGAAGGTCTAAGGACAGGGGATGCCCCAGGACTATTAATATTCACTCATTTTCTTCATTTTTCTTGTGAAGCCGTGCGAGGCGACTTTATTGCGATTTTGGGCTATACAAATAAAATTGAATTGAACTTACAATGGACTGAGTGAGGATTCCACTGTAGGAGCCTGGAACTTCTGGAGCCTCCCAAGCTGTGCCCCGGCTTCCTTTTAGGCCTCCCAGCTAATAGCGATGCTACATCCATCTTTAAGCAGTAGAAGAAGAAACAACCAAAGGGAACAGGAATAATAGAATCTGCATGAATGAAGTGAAATGGGTCCTAGGGGTCAGGTCAGACCAAGAGCAGTTCAGAAGCCCCTTTTGATGAGAGACCATTAAGGCCGGTTACATCGCCCAGAGGTGAAAGAGCGTCGTGGGGCCGTCCTCCCGTGGACCCACCAGGGTGCAGGAGGAGCCATAAGGGACTGGTGCACTGGATGGATAGATGAAGTCATAATTAAAAGGTAAATTCTAATCCTCTATCTCAATTCTATACTATTGGCTCTTGCCAATGCCACGTTAATCTACTGCACATTATGTTTCGGAGATTTTAGCTTCCAATGAAATGACATTATTCCGGTCATGATTTCCAAGCCTGATAAAACCGAAGCAATTAGCCGGCGTCAATTAACATGGAGGGTGCGTTACAGTAAGACCAGGAGACGGATGAACCCTATTAGTGCAGCAGCCTTCAGCTAACACACTGGGCTCAGTTAGTTAACTTGCAGCTGGCGGCTCCCCTCTAAATCACTGCTTTCAATTATTGCCGTGACTAATGCGTGTACTTTTAGCATTGTCGTGACACTTCTAATGGCCACGTTCTGTCTCTGTCTATTTGATTGCTTCTAGGTTTCAGGAGGTTACCCGTTGCTTACATCTTAATGACACAAACAAGGAAGAAAAAGGGGGGGAAAGGGAAAAAAAAAAAAAAAAACACACCCAAGCGATAGCATCATCTCCAGTAACCATGGCAACAGGACGAGGATAACTGGCATTATAGGTGAAGCAGCTAGACACGAGGTTACTTCTGAACTCGCTCTCTTTCTGTCTGTCTCTCTCTCTTTGCTGTTCTTTCAAGCTATCAGTTAAGTCCATCTGCCTCGACGACCTCGGCCCACAGTTGCCATGGAGATAACGACCCCCGCCATCCCCATTAGTGAAATTTAGTTAACATGCCCGCAAACTGACTCATATCTAAACAGATGGCAAATTCCGCAAATATCCTCGAGCTCCCTGACGTCGGCGGTGATCTGTGCGAGTTCACTTGGGATTTTTGTTTTCTAAGATCGGAATAGTTTGGCGACTCAAGTGGAGATATCCACATCGATACGACATGGAGCCTATTGAGAATGTCCTGCTGGCTTCAAAAAGTAAGAGTCCAGCTTGAGTTTCACAAGGTCACATTTGTGGGTGTTGCATTCAAGTCCTATCAGAAAGTGATAGTATGTTCAAAAACATGTGCATGATGTTGGCCAGTAGAAAGAAAGAAAAATATCCCCCTGAAAAAGAGATTATTCATCTGAGTGGGACATTTTTGAATATACTGTATAAAAATGGCAGGTTTATGAATCAAACACAGTACAATCAAACACTGATAAAGTACAACTTTGGTCAATTTTCTTTTTGGAAGGATCTTTCAAAAACTGTTTCTGTCCCATGAAGTTGGCACCTGCCGTCTAAATGAAATAGAATTCTACAACCTGAACGCAACCTTTTGCTTTGGCTCACTTGCTGAAACAGAGATTACATTGTCAAAGCTCTAGGTGCATTTGGCAAAATTACCTTCATGAATCAGCACATCATCAAGGCTCACCAGGAAAATGTCATATCTCTCCCAAAACAGTTCACCCGTGCTTCAAAAGTAAATATTTTTCATTCAAGTGTTCAGGGTCAGTAAATGAATACATATTGTTGTCTTTTCATGTTCAGTTTGCAGATTACATACCTTCATACATATTTTTACAGTAACAAAAGGAACAGAGAAAAATAAATCCTGTATATTCTGTCCCTTGTACCAAAATTATGAGTAAGCAATTTAAATCCTCCTAATTCAACCCCAGGTCACCACAATCCAATAACATTATTAACAGTAAAACATGTGTCTTACATTTCTGCAGCTACAATAAACTTGTAAATATTCATTTATAATTTTGTCCTTGTACATTTTTTTGGACTCATAAACACTTTTGCAACATTTGAATTATTCATTCAAAGAGTTCCGTAATTTAACTCCATAAACAGAGGGACACCTCTGTGTAAATGTTTATCCAACACTGCAGAAACACAACATATATTTTGCACATCATTTGGCAAAGTTTTCTGTTTACATTTTTCCGAGTAAAATTGTCAAGTCAACAAGATCTTACTTAAATTGTCTAGTTGCAATAAACTAGTTGTTGGTATGGTCTCTATAACTTTTTTTTGCTGATAATTATTTTTTTAATTTGTGGATTTGTGGTGGTGCTGTATGTATGACTCCAGACTTCAGTGCAATAACTGAGATATGGAAGAATCATCGAGCAATAGAGCATACACAAGGAGGTAAGGTAAGGTAACTTTATTGATCCCCGTAGGGAAATTCGTTCTTCTCTGAATTTAACCCATCCTTTGATGCCGCTGGGACATCAGGAGCAGTGGGCAACAGTGTGCACAGCGCCCGGGATTTTTACTTAATGTGCATGTTTTGGGTTGATGGTGGTAATGGGAGCATCTGGAGGAAACCCATCCAGACACAGGGAGAAACATGCAAACTCCACACAGAAAGGCCGCACAGTCGAACCCTGGACCTTCTTGCTGTGAGGTAAGACGCTCAGCCACCGCGCCGCCTAAAGCTACAATCAATTAAATATTTCAGTGTATTTAACACAACAACACTTTTACTTTATCAAATGTATGAAACTGAAATAAATATCCTAAAAGGTCTGACACAAAACAGATTGGTACTGTGTTGTATTTCTTCATATACTGTACAGCACATAAAGTAACTAGCTGTTTTATCTCAAAGAGAAAATACCAAAATATGTTTCAAACAGAGTCAAACACAAAAACATAATATTTTGATGACAGATCAACAGTGGAATGTCCTTCCTCTTCAGAGTTTGTCCTGTAATTCTGACTCTTCTTTCAACATATAAGCCACACCAATTGAGAAACACAAAGTGCATGTTCCGTCTTTAAAGCCATTCAGATTATTTCTGCACTTAAATTGCTTCCATAGCATCTATCTTGTTTAGCGTCATGTTGAGCATGAAACCACTTCCACCACATCGTTTTCTTCAAAGGAAACTGACATGCAGAGTATAGAGCACTTGTCCACTTCTCTTCCTTTACATCATAGAGAGAAGCAGAGGGCGCTGTCTGAGTAATGGGAGATTAAGAAAAGCATGGTCTAAAACAGGAACATGTTTGTCAATCCAGTAAAAAGTCTAATAACCTTGGAGTCCATTCACCAGGATTAGTTGATGTAACACCACTGCAATGTCGAGGCAGAAAGCATCTGTATCTGCATGGGAAGGATAACCAGTGGAAAAAATGTTTGCAGAGAACATGGCAAGTTAACACAAAATGAGATCAAGTAAATGGCTTGTTGCTCATAAATACTGTATTTCCACAGGAGTGCCACATGGGTCTGTTCTCGGACCCAGGTTATTGTTGGTTCTGATTGTTTAAAGATAAGCAAGTGGACAATATACATGAAATATAGTATTAGTTGATCAGTAGCAGAGTCATATTTTTTTCTCATGCATCAATAAATGAGAAAAAAGGATGATCCAAGGCACTCTGAAGTTTCAAATAAAAGTCCTTTATTGGAAAAAAGAGGGACCTTCTTCTGGGCCTTCTGTCAATATCAGATTTCTCTCTCCCTCTCCCTCTTTTTGGGCAGTTATTGTTGTGTTCTGTTTGGTTCTCGCCTCCCCTGATTGTTGGTGCTGTTGTGTCCCCTCTTTCGGGAACCTGCTCGCCTGTGGCCGCATTCGGTCTGCGACGAGTGCGAGGGCTAGTGCTGTGCCGATGCTTGCCCTCTGCCCTTACTGGTCCCCACAGATGGCGAGCCTAGACATCCCACTACTGTTTTTAATGCATCACACTAGTGTAGACCTACAAAGGGGAAAACATAAAATAAATAAATAATACAAATAAAATGGAAAAAATACTGTAAGCTCTATGCTTATTTTAAATGCAATTCACTAGGTTTAGGAAACGTATGGGAATAAAGGGATAATAATAGAAACATAACGCGGGTATTGGTGGGGGGGGGCTTCGAGTGGCATAGTCACGTAGGGATGGATGGGGGCACGGCAGATGGTACGGTGGCAGAGTGGTGATGGCAGTGATGGTTACGTGGACACAAATTATACTCCTTAAACGTTTTGTCCAAAACCCTCCCGTATGTATGTTGTTTGTTTTATGCAATGTCAGTATTGCACTTTTGTATGTAATAAATAAATAAATAAATAAATAAAATATCAGATTTGGCACCATTATACTGTAGTACATGCAATGTCTAATGGTAAACAGAGAAACATGATCTAACAGAATTAGTATGGCTATTTGTGACGGCGCATGAGTTTTCCGAGCTCAAG
>OMNZ01089095.1:0-12042 GCA_900303255.1 Lesueurigobius sanzi
GTGGCTCAGTCGGTCAGTTCTGTGCAGTCACATAATATGAATGAGATCGAGGTAAAGTCTGTAGCTCCGTGAACACGAGGAGGGCGGCCCTCATGTGCGCACAGTGCCAAAACATAACGCAAACTATTAAATTATATGAGTAGCCTACTATGTAGCCTACTATTATGTCCTCGAACAACACACTAGACAGAATAGTTACACACAAACAGCTGTGGAGTATAAACTCTTACACTGGCTTTTACGCATCGCTCTCTCTTGGAGGTGCTGCGTAAAGGAGGAGGCGCGTGTGTGTGTGTCATCAGCTGGCCAAAAAAAAATGTTGCCTCGTCGTTGCAGATGAGACACAAAGGTTTTACATTCGCAAATCCTGGTAAGATGAAAGCATATGTTATCTTAATTTTAAACTGTAGCTGACCGACACCTATCAGCGCAAAAAAAAAAAAAAATTCCCGCAGCCAAGTCACCTTGCTGACCCCTGCTGGCTGTAGCTGGTCTGGCCATATTTGCTGTTGATTATGTTTAATGAGTAGTGTGCACCAGGGCTGCGCAAATAGCTTATGAAAAATATGTATTGTTAATGTGCCCCCCCTTGGATTTGATATGCCCCCCTTAAGACTGAGGTCTGGCGACGGGACTGTCTAACCCACAAAACATGTTCTAATGTCCACAGCCATAGCCATTGATCTTTTGCATATAGGGAAAGAATGAGGTGAGAAGTTCAGTTTTTCTGCTTCTATCATGATTACTTCATTGATATGACTCTAATACAGCATTCAGATGATACTAGTTCAGTTTGTTATGAAAATAAAGAGTCCAAGCACTTGATGGTGCACCATTAGGAGGTGTTTCAGAAGCAATAAAACAAAGAAATACCAGGCGAAAATAAAAATTAAAAAATGCCCCAAGTCCTCAGAGGACCACATAGAGACACATGGGCATTCATTTCTCTGCAGACATGTTATTAGCTGGTTGTATGTGTGTTTCAAGTTCTGATCTTCATTGTATTAACTATGACTCTATGACTGTATGGGCTCCAATGTTACGGCCGTGCGATGACATAAACTTGGGTTGGCTAGTTTTTAAATGTCCAATGTTATGGTTTTTCAGAGCAAAGAATTGGACACCCAGATGAAAGTGTGCGAGCTGTTGAAGTACCAGGGCGAGGAGAGGCTGCTGAACGACCTCTGCCGATGGTCCGCCCCCCGGTTCCCCGTGAGCGGACACGACCTGCGCAGGATGGGTGTCACGTCGGGGAAGGACATAGGCGCTACTTTGCAGAAACTCCGCGACATCTGGAAGAAAAGCCACTATCAGATGGACAAAGAGGAACTGCTTAGCTACATCAGGCCATAATGAAGCCGCCTTTGTGCTAGGCCTGGTTAATGGGGCATGTAATTATGGCACTTGTGACGAATGAATGAATGAATCGATGTACCGGAGCGTCTTGAAACAGAAAGGACGTGCTGTGATGTTCTTTCTTATAGGACGCAGCAGCGAGCACCTGGACACGTTGGCCTTTTCCGCTTGTGTAGGTGGTATGTGAAATTGGCATAAACCTATGGAACATTTGTGGCAATATTTATGCTGTGGATTTGATTTTCTCTTCTTTGCAGTTCAACAATAGTTTTATGTTTTCCCATTAAAAGGTGTGTATGCCTTTCAGTCTCTGTTGTGATTAATGTGGGAAACTTGAATGTCTGGTATATGCTGCATTTCTACAATACCCTGGTCCCTTTTGAACTACAGTACCTGGCCCCTAACTAAGTTTTAAGAGCCTAGAAGTAGGAATATGCACAGTACGTATTATAAATGTACTGCTTTGTGCACCATTACATCAACAAATCTTATATACATCTTATACAATAATCAAAATAATGAACAGTAATGTACCTTTTCTTTGAAATCGATTGATTCAACTTGAGATGATGATGATTCGAGTGACTTGAGTGGAAGGGCAAACCACGTCAGATGCACCTAATGATCACAATGGAGAAATCCACTTGTTACAGCAGCTCTCAAGAACACACAGAGGGGAGCACATAGGAAATATGCATTCAAAACAGTCTCTTATGTACAATGAATGAAAAACCTTTTAAAGGAAACCAAATCGAACAAAATATATTCAGTTGTGCTCAAAGGTTTACATACCCTTTTCATCTTATTCATAGAATACGAACAACATATTTTTTCTACTCATGGTTAGTATTGCCAAAGAACTGAGTCTTTTGTAATCATAATGAAACAAACTACTCAAATGTCCCAGATCTAAAGTTTGCATGACCTTCAACAACTGCCAGACCCGAATGATCCTATAGGAGCTCTGTTGTCTGGGACATTATGCTCCTGGTAGGGTCTCCCATGGCAAACAGGTCCTAGGTGACGGGTCAGACCAAGAGGACTGTTACGTCGCACAGAGGTGAAGGGGCGTCGTGAGGTCGTCCTCCTGTGGACCCACCACCTGCAGGAGGAGCCATAAGGGACTGGTGCGGTGCTGCTGCCCCCGCGACCCGGCAACGAATAAGCGGAAGAAGATGGATGGATGGATGTTTCAAGATCCACAATGTGTAAACTTTTGAGGGACATTTGGCCATAATTTCTCTAGTTGAATCGCGTAAACAAACAATAAATGGCTTCACGCGACCACTAACCATGAGTGAAATAAAGGTTTTTGTGTTATCATTCTGTCAGGGTATGTAAGCTTTTGAGCACAACTGTAATATAGAAATGTTGGCGAGGCAAAGGAAAGGTTTGATTGATCGATCACTGATTGCAGGCATTTGAAAATACAGAGGTGATTATGTGATTCAATATAAGAATAGAGGAAATAACCAGTATTTGTGGAGTGCATGATGCTTCTCTTTAGTTCAGTGGTTTCCTGATAGTTGATGTTCTATTTCTGGAGATGCTTTTAAAGCCTACTCTGCAGAAATAACAGGAACAGACAATATGTTTTCTCGGAAAACATGAAGAGAGAATATATACCATTAGTTTGTACTGTACTTCATCACAGGTGCACTCGTGTAATGGCCCGAACAGCAAGTGTGAGTCAGGGGTAGCAGTAAGGTGTTGGAATGAAGGAAAACAGGAGAGAATGTATGGGCAGAGCCAAAACTACCTCTCAAACACTGAAGGTCTGCAGTATAGCCGCTCTGTGTGGACAACCACAAATTTAACACCCTAGCTCCAATGGAATCAAATTGACTCCTTGACTGTGAGAAACTGAGTGTGACATACTGTACAAAACATTTAACAGAAAATATTGACAAAAAAGTTAGGCATTTATTTTGTTTTGTTAAAGGCACTGTTTGTTTTTATTCCTATAGTGGAATGATTTTTGTCCTTTTTGGGCATTTTTGAAACTTGTTTTGTCCCTCAGTATATTGTGAACTAAGACATTTGTGGAAATAATACTGTGCTTCCTCTCTTTTATCATTTGTAATAAAGAAAAACCAGGTAGTGCCTTTATGGGACCTTGAGTTGATTGAACTATTGCTGTGGTCATGTCTCCTCCTTTATTGTCAGTAGAGGTTACCGTGGAAAGTGTCCTTTTCACACTGTTGTCTGAATATTTTTTGTTTAATTTACACTTGCATGGTATGGATTGTGAGTGACAGTACATGTTTTTGTACTATATGTTTACGTGCAGCCAGTTTGCCCCTCCTCTACTTATAAAAGCGCCCACTCCCGCTCTCCTCATTCACTTTGAGGGAGTCACTTGTTGCGCAACTGAACTTCACCTGCTTCAGTGCCACAAGCTAAAATATCTACGAGAAATATAGTCTAATTCAAAAAGGCTTATACAAAAATATTGATAGACCCCGGGATGTGCGTATAGACTTGTGGTCAGTGCGTCTTGAGCATGTCTTGGCTGAGCGTAAACGGCACAAACCAGACATTGGAAAGCGCACAGACCGATGATGAGCCGCGTGACGAACGCTTGGCACGGGTGGAGATCGCGCTTCTGGCCATTATCTTCGTCACGGCGGGAGTCCTGAATGTGGGGCTTATGCTCGTGTTGTGGCGACGCAGGAAGCAGCTGTCCCGTATGCGCGTGTTCGTGTTCCACTTGTGCGTCGCGGATCTGGTGGTGACTTTCTTCCAGGTGTGCCCCCAACTCATATGGGACATTACGGACCGTTTTGTGGGTCCGGACGTGCTGTGCCGCCTGGTGAAGTACCTGCAGGTAGTGGGCATGTTTGCGTCCACCTACATGATCGTGGTGATGACCGTGGACCGCTACCAAGCCATCTGTAAGCCCATGGTGACTTTCCAGCGGCGCGCTGCGCGGTGGAATGGCTCCGTGTGCGCAGCGTGGTGCGTGTCTCTCATTGGCAGCCTCCCGCAAATCTTCATCTTCTCGCGCGTGGAAGTGGCCCCGGGTGTGTACGACTGCTGGGGCCAATTTGTACAGCCGTGGGGACTCAAAGCCTACGTGACGTGGACGTCTCTTGTCATTTTTGTGCTCCCCATCTTTGTGGTGGTCTGCTGCCAGGTGCGCATCTGCCGCACGGTGCACGTGAACTTTCAAATGAAAGCACACCACGTTACCTCCAGGGCCAGCAGCCTGGCCGGAGTGTCCAAGGCCAGGGTGAAGACCGTGAAGATGACTGTGGTGATAGTGATGGCCTATGTGCTTTGTTGGACGCCCTTCTTCACTGTACAGCTGTGGTCTGTGTGGGACGCGCAGGCGCCCACTCACAGTAAGGTCCCTTCTCATTTATTAAGTCCAAAAGCCTACACTTACTTATCTAATGGTAAATGAGTGTTTGATAGTCTGTTGTTCACTATTGTATTGTTATTGTTGTTATAGGGGCACATTCAATGTGAGAGAAAGTACTGCATGTACATGTAAAGTACTTCCAACAAATATTGAATTCAGTAACTTTTAAGATTAATCAGACCATTGCAACTATTGGTTCTGTTAAAATATTTTATGTTGTAACCTACTTATGTTGGTCTCAAAGTAGGCTATATGTATCCTAATCAATCTTTGCTGTAAATCTGTAAAGTCTTTGAAACTATCAGTTCAGTTCATAAGTATTCAAACCTGTACCACCAACAACACATTACAATAGTAACAATACATTATATTAACCAAAACAAGCACTCATCATCCTTCTTCTCTCACACTCAGCTGAAGGCATGTCCCGCTCCTGCAAATATTTAGCATTCAGATTTCCTCTCTTTCAAACACTCTTTTAAATTGGATAATGTTAGTTCCAGATTTTATTTCATTTGTCAAACCGTTCCATAATAACTGAGATGCACATAGTTTAAAGTGTATTACTTCATCTCAAATGATACATGTGATGTGCGTCTCAATCAAAAAATAAGTTTTGTGTAGTTGCAGGTGTCAGTTTTTTGATGCCTTGAACATTACTTGAGTAGTTTTATATCTGCAATTATTATAGATCTGATATTTGAACAACAACAACAAAAAAAAGTGAGTTTGTGTGATCATCACACTGTAGGCTACTTAATATAATGATTGGTTATGTATGAGCGTGATCAAACCATAATTGTTGTGTGTTGCAGCGGCCACCTTCACCATCCTCATGTTATTGGCCAGCCTAAACAGCTGCGCCAACCCCTGCATCTACCTGCTGTTCAGTGGCACCATACACAAGAGACTGCTGACCGAGGTGTGTGGGTCCCAGCCCAACAGCAATAACAACCCCATACAAGAGGAGCCCACTATGGTCAGCTCCCTGTACATCAGCCTGAAGAACCTGTCTGACTGCAGGTGAACCTCTGCACCCGAAGACCACATGAAGCACGCAGAGCTGTTTACACTGTGGGGAGAGTGGCTCAGGTTTAACCAAGAAGGGAGGTGGTTCAATTCACACTTGATGATGTGTTCTTGGGCAAAGATATCACCCAACTTCCCATAATGCAGTGTGTTGTGTTGAATGATTGGTGGTGGTGGTGGTGGTGGTAATGCCAAAGTCAGCGATCTCTGTCTAGCTGTGGAGAGGGACTGAAAGGTGGACTTTTGTCGACAAGACTTCACACCGACGTGACTCTGTTGCTCTTCACATCAGCGCGTTATTCTGCTGTAACAACTGTCACCGGCAGCAATAACCAAAGTGAATTCATGTTGTTTCTGAGACATAATATATGTGTGAGACATCAGGCATGAGCTAATCATTTTCTACTTCAGCGTGAGTGGGTGATTTAGAAGTAAACACTCACATCACTATCTGCATGTGGATACAAGTTTAAGGTTTTCCTCAGCACTCTATAGTAAACATTAGATAAAAGCAGCGATGAATGAAAAATGCTGCCTGTCAGGGAAACACTGGGCCTCATTCATGAATATTTTCTTGAAAAAGTTCTTAAGTACAACTTAGGAGAAACTTAAGAAAAACTTAGGTCTGATTCACAAAGCGTTCTTAAAAAGACAAAACTGTTCTTAAAGAGAGATGCCCCAAATTCATAAACGTGACTCTAAGAACACCACTCCCCTCATTATCAGGACATTTACATTATATTGACTATGTAAATACAAAGACACGCCCTCTAAACCTCCATATATGGGCATGACCAGAGCATGAGGCAGGACTCCTGATCTCTCCTCTGATTACGACAGGTGTGACTCAGAGCAGCAACTAACAAGCTGCAGCCCTCAGCTGTGAAAGTCTACACTAACTATCTCTGCTCTATACCACCTCTGATCACGTCCATTCTCTCAAAAAATACATTTTTAAGTGAAATAATTTTTAGAAAAATGTTACTCATGCTGTGAAAGACTGAGAATTTTTGGGTCCATTTTGACTGAGATAATATTTTAAAACTGCAGATTTTTTGTGCCTAAGAGTCCTCCTGACTGTTCTTAGAATTTGTTCTTCCAGAAGAACTCTTTCAGCTCAGAACAAATTTTGTGAACGCCAAAAATATTCTTAAGTCGGCCTTAAGAACAAATTTGTGCGTAGGTTTGTTTCGTGAATGAGGCCCAATATTTTTGTTGCATATTCTTCAACAAACTCCAGCTGTCTCTTCCTCCATTTAATGGTTCTTTCACACCAAAGAAACTTGTGATGGTGAGGACTGCAAAAACTTGCACATCTAATCACCATAATCATTTAACACAGTTCAGAATATAAAGGGATGTGGAGAACACACTGTATGTACTTTGCACTTGTAACTCATAAAGAAAGATGGTGGCCTCTTGGTGAGACCACATGAGTTAATTAGACACTTATTGACAGAGGTTTGGTGAGTCATGGAACAAAAACAATTGGATAAAAACACAGTTTTTGTTTGAAATGAAGACAATGAAGTATTAAGTTTTGTATAATTATTCCGCATTTGTGAATGTAATATTATGTGATGCCAAAACATTTATTTTTAAAAGAAATGCTACCTCCACATTCTGTGCTAACAACAGCTACTTCAAACTGAGACCTGGCAGCTCACACGGTGCACGTCAGCCATGTTTACACACTTTTGTATCAGACGGAAAGAGTTCTCTTTATTTCTCATACTTTCTTTCATCTATTTTTTCAAGACATGTAAGATGCAAATAGGACACAGTATATTTATATATTTTGCAGCTGTAGATGTCCTTAAGGTAAAGTATAATCTAGTGATATCCCCTTGCAGGATATATATGTAATGTGAAAGTGAAGTGCTTATAAATGTTCATATCGCGTTGATATTCTGAAGTGTTTTGTTTTGACATTTTTTGTTTCATCTTCTGTGTTTAGGGTTCATTCCCATAAAATTCTGCAAAGGACTTTAATGTTTACACAAATTGTATTTATATCTGTCCACAGCTGTAAAATAATGAGAAGTTTATGATAAATGCAAAGGAACAAACAGTTTATAAGACGTTGCTTCTGTGTTATTTAACTGAATAAAAGCATTTGTTACGATTCAATTGTTTTATCGATATATGAACAAAAATGAATACCTTGATATTTAGGGGGACTTTCTCGATAACGATGATCAAGTGGTTTCTTCACATTGGAGATATACTCTATATTGTGCATTTGTATAGACAGTATACAGTATATTGCCCACCTCTACTACCAATACAGCAAACCAAGACAGGATCACACAGGGGGGTGCAGAAAGCGTTACGAAATGTGCCATCAAAGAAGAAGACAAGCCTGTACAGGTGATAGTAATAATCATAGTAATAATAGTACAATGTAATAAAAAATAAAATCTCTCAATGAAAACTATATAAACATCTTTATGCATACTATATAAGATAAATAACTAGGTCAGATTGGACAGAATGTGATTTGTATGAGATATGAGATGAATAAATAAGAAATAAATGTTTTTTTGTTCTAAATGTTTTCATGAGTCTCACGACTTAATTGAGAGTAAGTGTAAATACACCAGAAAATTGTACAAAATCATTTGTAAGTATATGTGCCTAAAAGCAAGCTATCTGCAAAAAGCAACAAGACAATTAAAGATTATACTCCAAACATACATTTTTATTTAGAATATTCAACCAAAGCATTTGCATTTCAATGTATGTATTAATATTTTTAAAGAAGTCTTTCCTTTTTTCATTATAAAAGCATAGAGCCCCTGCAGTGCCTTAAACTCTTTATTTGTTCATAATTCTTATACAAAAGTCTGAAACAACACATGAGAGACAGAGACACATTTAATAAAGTAATGAGCAAACAAATGAATCATTCTGACAAAACTAAAAATCTGTAAATTACAGACATGATTAGGAGAAAAATGTATTGCAAGTTTTCTGTCATTTTATGTTTTCATATAAAAAAAGAAATAAGGCATTTTATCCGTAAATTTGGCTAGAATTTAAAATATTTTTGGTCAGATTAAGGACATTGCACAGTATTGCAATGCTTACCTGATCAACCAGGCCCAACATGCTTTGACAGAAAACTTGAACAGAATGTAGGAGGGTCTGATTGATCAGGCTATTGCAATGCTATTTTTAATGCACTTTTAGTTCAACGATGAGGAAGAGTTACAGAACTTTGTGTTTTTTGGGGTTCAAAGCTCAATCAATAAAGCTGGGAATTAAATATTGAAAAATAAAGACTGAAAAGTTGGGTGTCTGTAGGTGCTATGAAAGATGCTGTTGCCACAATGTGAGAAAAATGCATTTTGAGAAGTCACAATTTTCCACATAGTTCTAAATCATTCCTATAATCACGCATTTATTTGTTTCCAGGTGAAAGTTTATATGCTACGAGAGCAAACTGCCTTAAAATCTGAAGATTGGGGAATGAGTTGGCGTTAGAAAGCCCATTTGCATTCCTCCTTCTGCTGAACTCCTCTGATGTCCTGATGGTGGAAGCACATGTGTCAGTGTCAATAACTGTTGTGATGGTGATGTGCAGATAGTTCATTAGCCTTGTCAGTTCTCGATGATGTACGAATGATGGAGCGCTGCTAATCAAATCCATGGGTCCACTGAGAGACGAGCCGCCTGCAGGACGATGCTTGAAAAAAATAATTAGCATATGTAGAGAGGCTCAATGCAGCTTTGACCTTTCTCGTTAATAAGGCAGTTACCAGGACGAGTCTCCATCAGCAGCTAACCAGCTGATGGACGTCCCGAGACCACCACCACTGACATGAACATGAAGTCAGGATTTAAACCTATAATAAGACTTGACGCAGTGACATTTTATCTGTTTTCATTGTCTTGATTTGTGTTTTTCTAGTGTGTTCTTGTAACTATTGTCTGTAAGGTCTCAGTCGTACAGGAGTTGTTCATCGTAGGCAAAGATTCTTCAGTCTTCATCTGTGCTCTAGTGGAGGTAGAGGACGTTTCGTTGTTTATCCCAAGAACTTTGTCAGCACTGAGCAGAATTGACACGCTCGTGGTGGGTCTTTTTTGAAGAAATCAGTAGGAGTTCACCTCTGAGTCCCACCTCTCTTTGTGCTGCACAGAGAAAAGAGAATAGATGGTTTGAGCGTGAAGTTAAAGAAGCCATATTTGTTAAAAAAAAAAAAAAAGAAAATCCAGCCATGAACTGCAATGGAGGACTTATATTTAATTTAGCACCTATTTACAACAACATCCTCAGACAGAAACCATCTCTATGTCATGCTAACGCGACGGGTCAGTGGAAACAAGCATTAATTAGGTGTGAAAAGGCCAAGATGTTTTCTTTTTCCAACCTTTAGAACCAAGAGAGGTAGGACTTAGAGGTGAACTCCTCCTACTGGTTTCTTCATAAAAAAAAAACCATGAGCGTGTCAACTCTGCTCAGCGCTGACGAAGTTCTTGGGATAAAGAAAGAAACGTCCTATACTTCAACCACAGAGTACAGATGAAGACTGAAGAATCTTGTAACTATTCTAATTATGTTGTTTGATTTAAAAATAAATTGATGCTAGAAAGCACTTTTGTCACCGTGAGTATAGTAAAGGGTTGTATAAATAACTGTCGATTGATTTAAATTGAGAGAGATTATTATGTTATTTTTGAATAATAAGAGTAAAATAACTTTCATAAGGACTAGTAAAAAGCCAAAAGGGCTAAAAAAAAACACATTTGTTTTCCGATTATTTTTTTTATTTTTTTATAAATAAATGAAAATGGATGTAGCAGGCCACTAAGGCACTAACCTATGTGTCATGGCTGTCATGTTATATGTTTGTGTTGCTTGCTACATATTTCAATTTGTTAAAAGAACATTAAAAGCCTTGGACTGATCGCTACATTTGTTCCCATGAGAGGTTCATCAAGGGACAGTAAATTACATAAAATCATGCACCATCCGCATGTGTGCAGCAGAAAGAACATTTTTACACCAATGCCCCCACATGAAGTCATTCCACTAACTGCGTCAGCATGTTTGTCCGTCCTGCAGGCAGCCGTGGCATGGTTTGAATTGTGAGATGCTTATTAGTAAAGGCTTAGAGATTCAGATTTATTCATTCAAATGCTAACAGTATCTGCATTTCTAGAGTTGTTTCAATGCTGTTAGTCACTGAACATCTGTGTGAGTCTTATTGATGCAAGGACACCATGTTTCTGTGCTGTAAAGTTGACTTGTATGAATTGTGGCAGGGGTTGGTGTAGTTATTTGACCTGAGCAGGCCTGTGCACATGCTGCTTCCTCTCTCCTCACAGTCCTGTTGTGTAGGCTCAGCGGGGGATGACCTTTTTTCATTTCAATTTTTATTTCAGCACTGTGTAGGGAGCTGGCTCCAACAACTGCGTAGCCCACGCTGAACGCTATAGGGGAAGTTCCCATTGTTAATTCACACTCTATAGCTTAAAGACACCCCGAAACACCATTAAAAGAAAATTGCCCACATATACAGTACATGTGCCAAAACAAGAACTACAAAAGTCACAGCTTAAAGTGAACCTCCATTATTAATTTACAGTCTATGGCAAAGATTCTTCTTTATCTTTACTCTAAGACTTAGGACGTTTTGTTCTTTATCCCAAGAACTGTCATGGAACTCTCTACCAGCTCATATCAGAAACTGTGAACATTACTCCACCTTTAAAAAGGTTCTAAAAAAACTGGTTGAAAACAAACCAATCATGCAGCCACAGGTAGATTATCAATGTATTTGCTTGGACATGTTATCTCACTTGTGACTGTCCTTGTACTGACCTCTGTGACTGTAACGTGTAGCTAACTTTGTTGTCTATGTGCTCTGTCTGAATGTGTTCTTTTTTGTAAATGTATGTTTCTTTTATCTGCCTTAGGGCAACAGATGCAATTTAGCTTGTATGCTAACTCTGGCACATTCACATTGAGGTTTGAATGCTAATATGTTGATTAGTGTGCACTGTCCTAATTAAAATAAATCAAACTTTCTAAGCACTGAGCAGAATTGACACGCTCGTGGGTCTTTTATGAAGAAACCAGTAGGAGGAGTTCACCTCTAAGTCCCACCTCCATTGGTTCTAAAGGTTGGAAAAAGAAAACATCTTGGCCTATTCACACACTGACCCCCTGCTGTGTTAGGCCCGAGCGCCATCAGGGCTGGCGAAGGGACTATTTCTATTTACACTGTTATTATATTGTCTGTTTCAACTTCATGATGTTTAATTTGCTTTGTTTTTTACTGTAAATG
>OMNZ01089096.1:0-15670 GCA_900303255.1 Lesueurigobius sanzi
GTCAGGAGCTAAACACTTTAGCGATGTTGCTAACACTTTCCTTTTTAACATATTTATCTAAACACAGAGACAAGATCTATCCCAAAGTGACAGTTTAGTTCAAAGCCAGAGCAGGTGACACTGGAACTACATCCTGGTTCTGTTGTTTTGTAGTAACCTGTGCTGTTTTGTTTATTTTTAGAAGGTATAAAGGTCAAGCAAATTCCTGCTGTATTTGTCTCTGAAGTTCGCACATGCTCAGTCTGTCAGCAGCGTTGAGAATCCAGGATACTCTGTTTACATGACCCAATATCCTGGATACTGTAGGAATATCCCTGTGAGAGTATCCTGGTTTGTAATAACCTGGATACTGGCTTATCCAGAAAACTGAAAGGAGGATATTGTGTTTATATGGACACAGACAAAACCAGGATATTTGAAATCCCTGTTAATAACCAGGATACACAGCGCATGTAAACGCACTCATAGACTTTGAAATGTGTAAGATTTCAAAATGAGGAGAGAGAGAATGACCTTTTAAAAGTAAACAATCTAGCGCCCTGCCCTCCTGGTTGTAAAGGCCCTAACCCTTGCTCTGTTCAAACTCATGTTATATCAAATATATTACAATCACAGTCAAATTGTAGCTTGCATCTCCACTAACAATCCCTTATGGAAGAAAAAGGCTGTCAGAGGTGACGCTCTACACAGAGTACCTGAGGCCCGATAAGGGGAAACTGTGAAAGGGAGTCGAGCGAGCGCAGTCTACAGCATTTCTATTAAAAAGAAATAAAGCATGGTTTTATCTGGCTGGAGGGCAAGGCACAAAGGGAGGAGGAGGCGCGGCGTGGCGGGTTTTCAAATTGGGATCAAAAGGTTCAAGCTAATTAACAAGCTAAATAAGACTCGCCGAGCTTCATCTATGTACCACCACTGCTCTGTGTGTTTTTCGGTGCTAGTGTATACCTAAAGTCTGCTGCTGTAAGGGAGACAAATGACTTCCCAAACCGACTGTACAAAAATCATCACTATAACAAGAGCATGCTAATTAACTCCTGCATGTTTAGGAGAGGTGTGACCCTGAGTGCACGTGTTCTGATATCCTTTCAAGTATATCATGAAGCCTTGGGAAGTTACACGCTATAGATTGACACAATAAAGTATATGGTATAACCTCGAGGCAAACGCCAATATAGTGCAACAATAAAGTACATTGCAAACTTTTACTTACTTTTTTGTGTCGGTATTAGACATTTCCTGACCTTGCTGGCAAATTAATTAGTGCAGTCCCCCAATTACAGGCACTATTTTAATGATTAGGTCAAGGTTCAGACTCATCTAAAATTCTGGAGTCATGTGTTGTGCTTATGTGGAATTGGCAATGATGGTCAAAACCAGAGAACCTGAACAGAGAGGTGGAAAACATGCACAAAGTTGAAAAACACTGCAGGGTAAGAGCAGGATCAAAACAATTTCCCAAAGTTTGGCATGTGAAAGCGGGATTTCCCTGATTCTTTTACCATTTAATCAACTTTTGCTGTGTTGTTTGGTTCTCATGTCTGTTCATTAACATGCACTGTACCAACCAACTAAACAAACAAATAAAATCTTAACAGTTAGCTATGTTAAAAATGTTTGATTTTGGCATCAGTGAAAATATAGTGAGAGTATAGGCAGATGCTTCTCTTTTAGAAAATATCAATTTAGGATGTGTGTTGTTCAACCAAAATACTAGTTTCAGGTTGTTCTCAGGTTTGGCCTGAAAGTAAATGCAATTGGTAGGTTCACTTCACATTCTCCCTCCTCGAACTGGCACCTTAACGTGGTGGAGGGTTTGAGCACTCGGAAGAACCTAGGAGCTTGCTGCTCCTGTTAGTCTCTCACGATAAACGGGTCCGTCATGAAGTCCTTTGAGGCAAAGTTTGTTTGGCTGGGTTATACAAAAATAAATTGATTGACTGATTGAGGTCACGGATCAGGAGATGAGTAGTTTGGTAGCCCCTTATGATGACCATCAAGGCTGGACCTACCACCTGCAGGAGGAGCCATAAGGGACTGGTGCAGTGTGATACGGGGACATAAGAAAATGGATCCATTTTCCATTCTATTCCTCCTTGAGTGATGATATTATATATACTTAAATAGTTTATACATGTCTAAATATGATGTCCCCCCTCTCTCTCTCTCTCTCTCTCTCTCTCTCTGCTTCTCCATTCAGTAGCCCACAGCATATTATAATATTAATATTTTTAAAATAAATATCTTAAAATAAATACATATTTTTATAATAAATGTCCTCCATTGCTCTAATTCTCAGTGCAGCACAGCAGCCGTGACCCTGACAGCCCTGCCTTTCGTCTCCTCCTGTTTTGGATGTTATTTGACTTTTCCACACAGCGGTAGTGCCCTGAGGAGGTGCCACAGTCAAACGTTAAGGACAAGGGCGCATAATAAAGACAAATGGCTGGAGCATGAAATTTGATTCCTTGCCTTGGTACAGAGACGTTCAAAAGGGAAATGGCCAACGTTGACATGCGCTGAATTCTCAAAGCACTGTCAAATCCAAAGTGCCATTGTCGTATAATGATATGGAAACGCTGAGGGGCCAGGGGCAACTTTGGGCCCAATCAATCAGGCGGCTGTTTCTGACGGATGCTATATTGACTTGAGGACTTGTCAAAATGACAATGTGCAAAATGGCTGTATCCCCAGAAGCAAAGCAGGTGCATTGTAGGACTTTGTAGAATGTGTAGTATTTGTGTATATTGTGTCTACAGTGAAGTAGCCTTTAACCAGTTCACCACTCAAGGGTTTTTAAGATTCTCTCTCAATCCAGCAACACTTCTTTGCAGCAACAGGCCGCCTCAGTCGCTCAATGTCCTCCTCTTCGTCAACTGCAGCATCTAGCCCCAAATAAAGATCAAGCCTGTAAAAGTGTAAAGTGATATTCCTTGTGGATCACCATTTGTCAGCCAGTAAATCCTTATGAAGCTATCGATTTATTTGGTATTTTCATGATGGGGTTGTGTCGCCTGCAAGGTGCAAAACATTCAAAATAACCTCTTTCCTTTTGCCTTTCGTCTCTGCATTTTTTAAATATTTGACATAAATTAAACAGGTACTTCAATTCTTCTTTCACTCTATTAGCTACATTTTCTCAAAGCACAGGGATGAGAGAAGAAAAGCACTTAAGCTCTTTTTATCACAACAGAATCCAGTGTATAATTGTATTCAGCATATTGTAAAACACTGAAATCTGTGAACAATGCACCCATCTCATCTTCCTTGTGTATTTATGAGAAACATATGCTTGCTGTCGACCTTTCACTTTGGAGTGCACACTTTGTAGTATGATATGAAAACACCATCTGCCGGGTGCGAGCGGTGGCTAAGGCTAAGCTAGCTGGGGCTCCCCAGGACCCTGCTGTGGCACAGGATTATCTTACTGGTTGGTGGATCCGCTCTATTAGCCTCTGGAGACCGGGATTATTGGATGAGAATTATTATGTGTGACTGAACAAGGGGCTAAGTACCTGCTCTTCTCTGGCACCGTTAAGTCTTGTTAGGGAGAGGTCTTATGAGCATTTTAGAGCGTTATAGACTATTAGATCAGACAAGAACATGCAGTATTATATAAACTATATGAAATATTGACTGTGTACTCTGCCGTGATGATGAAGACGCCGTGGTAAAGTGCCCGTGTAACATTGTAAGAGCTATTGAGTAGGTTAGGAGTTGCCAAAAACCTTGCTCGTCAATGTTCTTGATTTGGCCCATGATGAAGTGCTTAGGTTTATTAAAGAGGGGTATTTTTGCAGCTATTGGGAGATAATATCAAACACATCTTGATCACTATTTTACACTGTGTTGGTTAGAAAATTCCACAATGGTCTAAAGAAATTCTGAGCCATTCTTCCTGGTTCAAAGAGTAATTACTTCTTGTCCGTATTCAGCATAGATCCCTTTGAATAATTAGATTTTCATTTTGTTTTTTGTTTTTTTCCATGCAACAAAAAATCTAAAGCATGGTCTGCTTTGTTGCTGTCTATTAGTGAAGTTTTGACAGATCCTTTGGCCTGCTGCTGCGATGGAGGGTTAAGCTTTGGTAAAGTAATGGAAGCATTTCCTTGCTACATAGTAGGACTGGGGGAGGAGCTATAGTGGTAAACTAGAGGAGCATTGTTTGAGCAACCGCCACAGAACTAACAATGGTCATTGGGGAAGATTCAAAGATTACTCAAACATGTGTAAATGGCATGAAACATAGTTTTTGATGGGAACAACTTTGTAACATGCCCGCTGGCTACAACAGTGTGTCAGCCATGTGTCTCTATGCCTGTTTTCTATCTATGGTCTGCACTTAAGGAACCCAAGAGGCTACACATGAAATTACACCTCTGACAGAAGAACAAGGCCTATCAACCGCCTGGAGAGTTACTGACAGCAAAGCCTGCCATGGATAACATTTGTGACCATCTGCGCATATTAGCTACAGCTGCTGCTAACCAGGTACAAGCACAAACCTCTCCACGAGGACGCTCTGAACCACAGTCTAAACATCTAGCCTTGATACAACATGTGACAGAGGTAAGAGCTGAGCTATTACTGTAATTTTGTCATGGTGTTCTCTCTGTACATGGCTGTATAGAGGCATATGCACTAGCCGTTAGTGCTAAATGCTAACGTCTTTAGCAGCGTCTCTGCCTGAGGCTCTGTTGACACTACAAACAGTAAAAATCACAGAGAAAGGCTGTCTGTTACCTCTTCAATGTGGTCATTTAGTCGTATGAGTGGAAATAGATCTTTGGTCTGTGTGGTAGCCTCTTGCTCTGTGCATCCTGGCTACTGCCACTAGCTGTGTCTTTGTCTTGTAAACCTAGCAATGCGCAGTTTGTTTGTTTACCCATGTGCTCTCTGGGGCCGTCTTTTTGCCCGTATAGCATTTGTATTGTATTGTAGCGTAGTGTGGTAATTCCACTTCAGGCCAAAAGATGGCAGCCGCAACCATGCGTGACATCACTGGAAAACCATGTATAAGACCACCAGAGAGCCCCCACGAATGCCTACATACTACAGGTGTGTGCCTTAAGAATTGCCCTTGTGCTGCTTCAAACTTACCATCTACTTAGTTTTGCGAGTGCATAGTCGGGGTGACAGTGTTAACTGTTGTGTCTCATTTTGTCGAATATACAAGTATCTATTACAAAATTACACTTATAATTCTGCATAGGGCCCAATGAAAGCTTGAGCCTTCCTTGGATAACACATTTTAACTGTGCTGTCAATATAGTGTCAATAGTTGGTAAAGAGACCCAGCCAGTCTTCCCAAATCATGGATACGTTTGCGAATGATTCAACTTTACTCCACTGTTTGCTGCTCTGGCCCTCGATCTGAGGAAGAGTTTGAGAACCTGAACTAGGATATAACAAGATAAAGTGCTTCCCAACACACTCACTTTATTGAGAGCATACATCTGTTGTTTGTTGTGCAGCTTCTCCTTGACTATAAACGCTAAAAGATGAATGAATGTAGCTTTACTTATTACACCAGGGAGAAAATATTGTGTCATTATGGTGCCAGAGACTGTTTAGATGAGTGATGATTGCAGTTAGTTAAGCACAATACACACAAGTTGCCAAATGGAAATGCCTCAATGATAAGTCACATACCCAACAGAGAGTACACAGTAAAAAGTACTAAATCTAAACTTTGTAATACAAATTTGACTATTGCTAGTGTCAGTTCCACCACCACCACCACCACCACCTCTCTCTCTTTCTCTCTTTCTGTTTAGGCAAGATTTAAAACCATGCATTTCCTCAATCAAAAAAAAAAAAAAACCCGCTGATGTCTGTCAGGAGCACATATTTGTTTGCTGCAAATGTTTTCTTCCTACAGCTTGTACGCGGGATCACAGACAGACGAGTACAGAAGACGATGCGTTCAAAGACAGACTCAACAAAACGAACATCTGCCGTTCCTCATCAGCGAGATTGAAGCTAATGACACGCCGCCCGAGCGCTGACAGAGAGAGTGGAATTGGATTGCGCACAAGAGGCCCAGTGAGACCGCACATATGTTTCCAGAGCGGAGTGGATATATGTATTATTATGCATGTGGGTAATAGGAGCGACGGCAAAAGCAGCGGTGATGTCGACGCTGTTCAGCCATTTTGACTGCGGCTGTACAATATAACATCATATTGTAACAAACTTAAGTGCAAAGACGTTGTGGGTTTAAGGGGAGACACTGCAGGCAAAAGGAATTATTTTCAGTTTCAGGTTTTGAGGCCATTTCCCTCTCTTGACATACTGCATGTACTATCACTAAGCAAATAAATGACCTATTCTTTACAATAAAAGGCATGTACTTATCGCTCACACATAGCGACAACATCCCAAACTTTAGTAGCTCCTACAGTCTCCAAACTGCCCCGTCTTGCGCTTAAGAATATTTTGAAGGTTTCAGAAGGATTTTTCAGAAGGACCACCACTGGCTCCCTGTCCGTCAGCGCATACAGTTCAAGATCCTCCTCCTTCAAGATCACATTTAAAGCCCTCCATAATCTGGCCCCTCCATACCTCACAGACCTGCTCCACCGCTACACTCCGTCAGGCTCCCTCTGCTCCTCCGACTCCAACCTCCTGTCCCTCCCCGGTAGGACCAAGCTCCGAACCTGGGGAGAGAGAGCTTCTCCACTTCCTTCTCCACTGCCGCCCCAACACTCTGGAACTCACTCCCCAAACCTCTCCGTGCTCTGACCCCCTCACCTTCAAGAAAGAACTCAAAACCCACCTGTTCAAAATTGCTTTTAATATCTAATGTATGTTTTTTCTGTCTTTTATGATGCTGTTGTTGATTTTAATTGTACTATTGTTGATTTTAATTGTACTTCCTGTGAAGTGTCTTTGAGTGTCTAGAAAAGTGCTATACAAATAAAATGTATTATATTATTATTATCATTTTCCATACTTTATTTCTAGCCTGATTTATTGAGTTTTGAACTCCCCAAAATGTTATTTTTGTTTACAGATTTGTTCACTAGTAACATGTTTATTCGGAAATTAAACAAGATATCCCAAATCCCCCATGAACAAATCTATCAACAAAATAAAACCATGCATTTAAACCAGGCTCGATCAATTTTGTCACTGAAAATAGAGGTAATTTTGGTCACAAAAAAATGGCTTATTTTTATATGAAAACATAAAATAACAGAAAACTTGCAATACATTTTTTTCTCATATTTATGTCAGTAATACACAGCAAAAGATTCAAATTGATATCACTCAATTCAATATTTCCCCCTATTCACCCGCAGTGTCTTGCATTAAAACATGCTTTTGGGCTCTGTATCAATCTTTTTGCCTTTCTATGTGCAAATCAAATTCATGAATCTGTTATTGTGCAGGACATCACAAAGAGAAATCTCTGCTGCTGAGGATAAAATGACTTGCTTGCATAAAGAAAAGGACTCCATATACAGTGTGCTTTTGGTGAGAGAACAAAGTTATTATATGGATACAAGTCAAAAAAGCTACTTCAGCACAAAACCACTCGCAAACGTCAAGCTACATTCATCAGGTGGGATGAACTATGGGCTTTTTTTACTATGGGCCTGACCGGCAATGACCACCTGATCCTGTACCGCCACATGTCCTGTTATAGTCCTTGGAATCATATAAATGGTCTGTATAGTAGCTTTGGTTATAGTTACGCAAAAATGGTAAAAGAAGTGAATGAAGCAGGAAGTTGGAATCGTATCCAAAATAGAACAGTCATGCATTGTACAAGCTGCTAATAGAATTACACATCAAAAGAGCTTGTGTCTGTATCCAATTCATCAGTGACCTCCACAGCCTTTGTTCATATTCACAACAACATCTCCCCGCGCAGCTCCTCAGCAGCGCTCCTGCTTCCTGCCCCGCTGTCCTGGGACTGATCAGATTTAGATGGAGATGATGAATATTTCATCCGCACTCAGCGTCTGATGGCTTCTTAATTCAATACCACTTTGATGTAATTTTCCCTCAATGTTTTTTCTTTTCTTTTGCGGTGGGGGGGGGGGGTTCCTACAGTTGGGCACGTTAATTGCAGGCTTGGCTCGAACCAGGAACCTTGGAGTTAGTGGGTGTATCCACTTGCTTCTTTGCAACGTGATTGTTTACAGCTTTATACAAAATGACATTCATTTCCAACAAGTGAATAATTTACTATGTAATTTTTACGATTTAAACTACTTTTCCTGATCCCATAAACACCAGGCACAACACTGTTCTGTGCATTGTACACATCTATTTGCAGTTGTGCATTTCATAGAATCTGAATGATAACACAAGAACCTTTATTTCAATCATGGTTAGTGGTTGTGTGAAGCCATGGATTGTCATGGTTTACACTTTTCAACTAGAAAATAGCCAAATGTTCCTGATTCCT
The DNA here is from genome assembly GCA_900303255.1 of Lesueurigobius sanzi. Lineage (NCBI taxonomy): Eukaryota > Metazoa > Chordata > Actinopteri > Gobiiformes > Gobiidae > Lesueurigobius > Lesueurigobius sanzi. The sequence continues at coordinate 8,417 of OMNZ01089096.1, forward strand.
TGAAACGAACATCATTTTCAGAGTCCAGTTTTGTCAGAGAGTGCTGTATTTCAGCTGAAGTGAGTTTTTCTTTGCTCCTGAACAATTTCCCTGGCAGTTGTTGAAGGTCATGTAAATGTCAGAACAGGGACATTTGAGTAGTTTCTGTTTCATTTTGATTTCAAAACAGTAAACTCAATTCTTTGGTAATAAATGACTTCGCACAACCACCAAACATGAGTGGAAAGACATATTTTTCTGTAAATATTCTATGAAAAATTGCCAAAGAATTATGTAAATTTATGAGCACAACTGTAAGCCATTTTCTGCATTTTAGTAAAAATTGGGTTATCTGAAGGGAAAGGTAAAAAAGCTCATTTCTAATAACCAGTTCATTCCATCTCTGTTTTGACATTGTACGTAGTCTTTTGGCACCCTAAAAAAACGTCTGAGTCATTTTCAGCCGAGACATTCATGCAGACCCATGGCAAGGAGAACAGCTAAACACATACAAACTCTCTCTGTCTCTCTCTCTCTCTCATTGTGGGTGGAGAAAACCTGCTGGAGTGGTTCACAAGCTCCAAGCACAATGACCTCAAGCACCATTTATTCAACTCCCATTCAAATGTTTTGGGACAATCATTACGTCTGGACTAACTATCGCCTGGAGCATGTAGGGCACAGAATGAAATCAAAACATTGAGACGGAAGAGAGAGAGAGGGGTGAAGGAAATGAATGCAACATGAAATCATGAGGGAGATTGATTAACTGGCTCTGATTAAGTGCTTTAAGTATTAGGTAGATAAAGCCATTGATTATTCAATAAATCCCTGTCAGGCTTTGAATAATCTGCACCAGAGAGAAGAGGCAACACATGATGAACAGGATTCATCTGTCCACACTCCAGGAAGATCATTTCACGAGCTTTTATAATAGTGTGTCTTTTGCACTACACAGAAAAAAGCATGTTCGATTTTGTAGCCTGAAATCCAGCATATCTGACTTGACAGAGCAGTTGGGAACACTCATGTCATACTGCAGGGGCAGGCAACGTCAGGCTCGGGGGATAAATACAGCCCTCTAGCATGCATCCTCTGGCCCCTCAGACGGTGCGAGAAATATGACTCCTTTAAAATGCAGCAAAAGTATAGAAAATGTCACCAATTCCTTTGAAATCTTCCACTGGGAGGAATCTCAGAGCCCCCTTGTTTAGAAAATGTTTCAACCAATACTACCTTGTCTACAAAACAATGATTAAAATGGGGTCAAAATGGTGAAACTCGGCCCCCGTCTTGTGGCTAGAAAGAAATTCGGCCCTCGAAGCGGTCATCCTGCCTATCCCGTTCATACTGTATGTACAGCTCATTTATGCAAATACAAGCACGAGTTTCAGTTTGGACATTGAAGTAATTGGTATTAACTAGGCCTGCACATACTATATATCGCAAAAAATATTGTATCACAATATTAGGTGATGCAATATCTTTATCGCAAGAAGCCACAAAATATCGCAAATTCACTTTCACGGGAACAGGCCACCATTTTCCATACTGAGATACAGTATGTTCTTGAGCTTAGATCCAACCCCTGTCTGGATCCATAGGATGCTAAGAAGGCTAAGAATGCTAGCAACATGTTTGACCATCAAAGACCAGACAGGTACGCATCAACTCGTCTAAGCTCAGGTAAGAACATATCTCAGTATGGAAAAACGGTGGCCTGCTCCTTTAAGTCTTCCACCTGACTGAGATTTTTACATTTTCTTGCCAACACTCTCTAAAACCAAACATGCATGGATCTTAGAAATGTGCAGAAGTTCAGTTTTTATTATAATTTTCCTAATTTGGTTAATTTTTTGGCCTTGGTTTGGTTCTGATTGAGTGTTTTTGGAGTCTTCTTTTGACACAATTTGCTGAAAAAGTTACTACATGTGTCTATATTGCATGCCCGTATCGCATATCGCAAGTTTTTTTTCAATACCGTGCAGCCCTATACTAACCCTTTTTTATCCTTACAGTCTGCCTCTTCTTCTCTCCAGTAATAGTTGTGTTGTGTGCATAGAACCAGTGCATAAACATCTCCAGTGCTACCTTTTATATTTTCTTTCGACTCTTCCTCTCTGAATCACAAGTGTTCAGTTTTGCAGCGCGTCCAAATTGGTCAAAAAAGGCCCTTCCACTCCGCGAACAGCCACACACCACAGCGAATAATCTGCCTAAAGAACATATTTTAACACATATGCGATTACTGATGCAACTGACGTGTCTATGTTTATGAGTTTACATCTATTTCAAGATATTTGACTCCTGGAGAGTATGCACAGGTGTCTATAAGCTACAATTTCATGCCTTCCAATTTGACTGTAATTGGAGCGAAGTAAACAGCGCACTGTTACAGAAAAGAGCAACTTTGTCACGCTTCTGTATCATCTTCTTTCAACAAATGTATACAACCTTGCTTTTATCACTCTCCCACTCAAACACGTTCATCTTTATGCCATTATCAAGTGAACGATGCCTGGATGAGAGAGGAGAGGCTGCTAAGCATTGCAGAGAAAAGAGGGAGAGAGAGAGAGAGAGAAAAAGAAGCATCCAACATGACAAAACACAGTCGGTGGAAGACTAAAAGTGTGGCGCAGCGTGAGAAGCACAAATACAGAAGGACTAGTGGCTCTTTTTTATTCTCTCCAACAAATAAAAGCCCAAACACCATCTGGCCTCAACTTCCAAGCACAGAATTGGGAAAAGACATGTTAAAATCGACGGCGATTTCTCTACCTCGGAAGGCCAACATTGCCCAGATGGTAGAGTGCATGCTTGGGACCACCTAAGACCAAAGCGCGCCGTCGTCACCGCCCACCTTCAGTGTTTTAACAGCCAGAGCCCTCTGTTGGAGCATTTGACACCCTAATTATCAAATAACAAAAAAGACAATACACCCACTGCAAAAAAAATACTTCTAAATATAATCCTATTGCGTCTGCTCGCTGCGAATAGAAGCATCGCGTGTCTCAAATGGTAGGAAATTGTAGAAATGCACCATTGATTTTTGCAAGGATTTCCAAAAATAGCTAAATTGAGAGGTGTACATTTTGCTTTCTCTCAAATAACTTGTAGAGGTCTTGGGGATGAAATGTGTAATCCAGTATGACAGAGATGGTCTGAAAACGATTCTATAAAAAGCCAAAATACCAGCAAATGTATTTCGAGGTAAATTGATCTTTTTTCATTTTTTATTGACCACCATAAAACACATGTCAAATATTAAGGTTCCCATATAAAACATATACAAATATGTACAACTTGAGTCGACAATTAGAGATCAATTTGAAAGGTGTAGCTTCAAAGATCAATGTGTTTTGGAAAAGCATTGATAAAGTCCCCTCACTGCAATGTCAAGGAAGGCATGGCTCCTTGGAGAGAGGCAGTCAATCACGCGCAAGGCCTGCGTGACATCTGCATACGACTACACGCGCTGCTATATCCTACTCCTGTATTTTTCTTTCTCTTTAGTCGCATGGTAATAGATAAATATCCATGTATCACCTAACTAATGACGCCAATAAACCGGCCTTATTTTCACTTTACGCACAATCTGAGTGGGTGGCTGGTCATCTCCGCAGAAGTCTCACTGTACATGTGCTTTCAAGGGGCCATTTACTCCACTTATAAACAATATTCCACTTAACATTCGCCTGCTGTCGAAAGCAAAAAGCCCTGTTCCCATTAAGACGCGCTCCTCGCAGTCTCCGTGCGTGCACTGCTGCGCGCTGTGTTAATGTGGGCCAATGCCATTTTGAGTAATTGTCCGGGGTGGCGCTCAGCCAAATGTCAAAAACGATTTCTCTTGTGACAAAAAGCGTATTGATCTTCATTCTGTTGAGGGTGTCTTTTCGGCGGCGCGTAATGTTGCTTGTCCCCATCCAGATGACAATTCTCACACTGAAAAGGGGGACAAAACAACTAGACTGCTGTTTAACGCTCGTGGAGAACAAAAAAAAAAAAAAAAAAACTTTGGAAATTCTGACATGGTTCTCTTCAACAAATGAACGCGGGGTACATGAATAGGACGCACATGTTCTGGAAATTAACGGTGGTTGTTTTGTGTAATTTCACACTTTTCATTGATCTTTCATACAAAATGCACGGAGTAAAATGAGACACTATTAGGCTTCCAAGATGCACAGATGCAATGAAAGGGACAGCCCAGCCATACAGCGCACAGAGGTCACGGTAATGCATGACATTTTAGAGCACGCATTCTAAGTCAAGCCTCTTTTACTTGGCACTTCACTCCTGTTGCTGCCCCAAAGAACTGCAGTAATAAGACCCAGTGGAAATGGAGAAAGGGGAGGAAGCACGCTGCTGGTTTATATCCCCAAATAAAGCACAACTTTTTGCCTTTAAAAACAAAAACTGTGCGTGCGTCAAACTCACCTATTCGGATGACATGAGGCATCCCGTTTGAATAGTGAATCCAAAAGAGACACGCCACCAGCGACGTCCAGTATTCCCAAATCCGCTCCCGGGGAGACAGCCAAGTATTTCTCATGGTTGTAAAGTCGCTGGATCCACTTTTTTCTCAAATTCCAAAGACGGCTCAGTTCAGCTCATCAAAACTGAATTCCGCGGAGCATGTGTAGACTGATGCGCCTGCGACAAACTCATTTTACTTGCTGCAACATCCTCTCAGTTTTTCTTTGTGGTTGTAGCGAGTGTGGTTGGTTTGGGATGAAGCGCCCTGCTCCACGCAGGCGGATCTGTGGCACACCTGCGACCGCGGTCTGCTTCAGGAGTCTCTGTATCCCCTCCTACCCACCGACACAGCGCGATGTATCTACAGTAAAGAGCGAGGCAGCGGCGAGAAGAGGCGCAGAAACAAGGGCACTGCGCCTGCGGAACTTTGGGTCGCCTCCAAGCAGCAACGTACGCGAATACGAACAAGTGAGCCGCCTGGGGACATCCAAAAACAATATTAAACACTCAAACAAGGATGTAATCTGACACACATAGTTTCTGAAGCGACTCCCGTTACGCGCGGAATGTTGGGGAAATGTCCAAATTAAGCCGGTCCCAAATGCCCCTTTGTTGAGCTATGAAATAAAATGTCCTTGTGCTCGCACTCGCAGGAAGCGTGGTGAAGGGAAGCAGCGCTTGTGCGTGCGTCTGAGGACCCTCCTTCCTTCCCCGGTGCCACTAGAGGCACGCGTCGTTACGCATAGTTGTCAACTTTGTGCAATGAGTGTTTTATGGAAGTGATAGGGATCCCTTTGATGACATAAGTCTTCTTGTTTCCGCTGTCCCTATAGATATAGTCGTGCTCAGTGAAGGTTTATTTTAAGAATGAGCCTCTCTTTCCATCCCCTCACTGTAGTGTAAATGCGCTCTCCTCTCTGTGAATGGATTGAGTAAATCTCCATAAGGGAAAGGTGTCAGTACAGGATAGGACCACTTACAAAGCAGCCCTTTTATTTGAAGCATTTGAGCTATTGTGTTGTCTCTGTGAGTGCATTAGGCTCCTGTAACTGCGCTGTGCCTATCTGCGTGACCATTCGTCTTCTCTTACGCACGGGCTGATGCAGGTTGTATGTGTGTGCCCTCTCCAGTGTGAGCAGCGAGGGGAGCTCGTGCGTTTCCCCACTGCAGACACGAAGCGGCAGATAATCCAACAATTCATGATGTGTGAGACACGGTTTTACTCATTTAATCGGCACATTTGGTGGAGCACTGATGGAGGTAAACGTTGAGGATGACCAAACGTATTATATTTTACATCACGCAATTGCTCAACTCTCTAAGTGGCATTGCTTTTTTGTTTTTCTTGTTTGTTTTTTTGGCTCTAATGTGTCTAACTTTTTGGAATAATGTGGGTAGGGTAATTTGTTTTTTAAATTAAGATAATAAGAAATAAGAAAAATATCATGTGAGCGTTAGTTATATGTTTTTATTACGTGCACCATTCCATGTGCATTTACATCAAATTTTAATTCTTGGCATTCTTACTAAAGCAAATCATAATGTTCTATGTATTACATACTGCAACAACATACTTTTTCCAAGCCTCCTCATAGTATCTATCCTTGATTCTGCATATTATCACAACAAGTATTAGAGATATGCATTTCAGATGTAATATAAGCCACTTGCAACCCATTGTGAAACAATTTTAATATCAGGGTTTTTACAATTATGCCTGGATCTGGCCCTGTTGGTGATATAAAGCTGTTGATGAGATGGGGCTGCGGCTCATTGGTTTTATTCTTCTGTTTGGTATCGGGGGGTAGAGGAGGAAGGAGTGCGCCTGGGAGGGAGGGAGGGAGGGATGGAGGGAGGTGCGCGCGGGCAGCAACAAGCCAGACTGAGCGCCACTGCATATTCATGTCTCCGCGAGCAGATTTATAGCCCTTTGGCACAATGTAAGGACTATCAACGTGAGTTATGTGGCCGGGCCCTCGCATTATCCAGATTCATTGACTTGCTGCTCTTTCAAATACAAAATGTACACAGCACCAGCAAACAAGACATTCTGGGAGTGTGGCTGCCCTCTATGGAGAGACGCTGGTGTGTGCTCTCCATCACCTGCGCTGCGTTGGAAGCACTGAAGCCACTGAGAGCTGAGCTGGGGCAGTGGGCTCCGTCTGGAATATTATAAAACTATGAAAAAAGGGGGAAGCAAAGTCATAATCATCATTACAAAAAGCTAGTATAAATTAAAAGGCAATACTAATATGCCAGATTGTATTGAAAACATATACAAATTGTTGCATTGATAAGGGGCACCATTATTAAGTTTTCCATGTGTGAAATTGTGTATGAAACATGAGCTTCACACTATTCGTGAAAACATATTTGAAGCAAGAAGGGTTTGTTTTGAGAGTGCAGCACAGATACATGTGTGATGAGCACAAACATATTTCACTAAGGACAGAATCCCCACTTGTGAAGGAAATAGTTTTCAACATGGGAGAAGAAACAGAGGTAAACTAGTGACTGTTTAATCCATAAAGTGCATAAAGGTGGCCACAAACTAGAGGATTTTTAACTGTTTGAGACTAAAGATCTGTGCAAAGACAACACACACTTAAGGACAGACATGAGGACACACACACACACACACACATACACACACACACACACACACACACACACACACCTGAGGAGTCCCACCACAGATCATGCCATGAGAGAAAGTTTTTATTGAGTCACGCCTCCTAAGACTAAAAATCTGGCTTAAAATCCTCTAGTGTGTGTCCAGCTTCATACTGTTTTCATGTC
>OMNZ01089103.1:4995-29987 GCA_900303255.1 Lesueurigobius sanzi
TTGTTTCAAGATGCACAATATGTAAACTTTTGATCAGGGACATTTTGCTCGTTTTTCTAGTTGAAAAGCATAAACAAACAGGCTTTTTGACAATAAATGGCTTCATGCAACCACTAACCATGAGTGAAACAAAGGTTTTTGTGTTTACATACCCTGACATTCTCTCAGGGTGTAAACCTTTGCCCACAACTGTAAGTGCTATTTCACTAGGTTCCCACCCTCTAGTTTCCATCTCAACCCAAACAGTCCTCCACGGTACTCGCCCTCACTGGGTAATAGAATCTTGTCTCCTCCTCGTAGCTGACATTAAAATACGTTTTTGACAATTAATTTGCCCGCTCAGTCGGGGTAATCCCCTTTTGCAGCATCTTCAAACTGAACGATGCGCGGGTGAATCGGTCGCGCCGCCGCTGACACCGGAAGGGCCTTCATTTCCTTGGTAGCCCCGGCCCGCCTGACTCCTGACACCCAGCCTTTGTGGGGGCGTTTAACATGGGGCTGAATGGGAGCGCGGATAAGCTGACAGGCAGAAAGAGCCCTCCTTTGATGGGATTAGCACAGTAGCAGACAGGGACTAGTGCTTTAGATTGATTAAAGTGTAATCCCGGAGGATAATCGTAGCTCCCGATGTGACGTGTGGTCAGCGGCGCTCAGCCCACTTTAGAGGCGCAAACATCTGGAGCCCCATTAACACCTGTGTCCTAGATCCGCGACGCCCGCTGAGCTGTTCCTGATGATGTTTTGCACTTTGAGATGTCTAGGGAAAGGTGAAGAGGGACGAGGGGGAGATGGGAAATGATCATCGATGCAGTAACGCGTGCAGAATCATCTGCCAGTCATCTGACATGTATTTAGAGATTTAAAGGATTGGGGAGAGCTTATGACTTCATCCACCGGAAAATTGGTTTTCTTCATTCTACCTTTGTGCTTGAAGTGTAATCGTAGGCAAAGATTCTTCAGTCTTCATCTGTACTCTGTAGCTGAAGTGTTGGACGTTTCATTCTTTATCCAAAGAACTTTGTCAGCACTGAGCATGCTGGCCACTCGTGGGTCTTTTATGAAGAAACCAGTGGGAGGAGTTTACCTCCTGGTTGACATTAGGGGCTAATGCATGATGATTTCAGAGCGCCAGATAAAGTTTGGTTAAATGCAGTGTCTGCAGCCCTTTGCTGTCGGCCTGATCTGGAGTTAGACTCAGCCTTTGTTTTCATAAAGGGAAAGGGAATCTTATTTGTATAGCGCTTTTCATATGACACAGTCACATCAAAAGCGCTTCACACATGAAAGGGAGGGGGGCTCATTCACTCCATGCTCATGGTGGTAAGCTACATAACAGGCTTCATTTCTGCTCAAGAGCCTGATCAATAACAGTCTCCTCTGAGCACATGTGGGCAGCATGCTGCGACAGTGGCTTCTGATTGGTCAGCTGCTACAGTGGCTGACATACAGTGCTTAACAACTGTATTAGACACCGGCCATGAAAACAATAAAACATAAATAACTTAATATATAATGTATTATATATATAATATAACAACGTAATATATCAAAAACTTGTTTCAAATTAACCATTTCATTGTTATTCATTAAGAAAATAACCAATTGGAATAACAAAATAATCCTTGTGCAAATAATAACCTAAAATGTCAATATTTTGTATGGCCACCTTTGGCCTTGACAACAGCTTCATTCTTGCTGGCATTGTTTTTATGTAGTTTTGGAACTACATAAAAAGTCTCTTTTGTTATTGAAATAGTTTGTAGCTGTTCCCAGAGACCTGCTTTGGATGAGACTTTGGTCTGATAAATTTTTGATTTCACTAAATCCCAGATGTGTTCAATGGGGTTCAAGTCTGGACTTTGGCTTGGCCAGTCCATCAGATCCAGCTCCAGATTCCTTTTTCTTGGTCAAGTACAAACATAAAACGATATTTTGGAAGAAAAAAATACTTAAATTATGGCAGTAGTGGCAAACACCTTATAGGCTACTGTGTGGTGGGTCTAATGAGTTAAGCTCTGTATACAGCACAGGTGTTGGTTGAAGGGGCTGATGGTATAGAATTTGTATATGGAACTTACTATCACTGCATTATGAGTGAACTAAAGGCCCTATATTGTAAACTAAGACATTTGTGGATATAATATTGTGCATCTACAGGTAATTATAAAGTATTTGTATCAGTTTCATGAGCTGGCAGGCTAATGACCCTGAAAAGGAACCCTGCAAATTGGAAACGTGTTTAAAAAAGTCTCCCTGCGAAGATCTGGGATGTTAGAAATGTGTTAAGAAAGTTAAGCTAATGAGTTTGAACCACAACTAATTAAATTTATTCACTTTCTCAATCATTGTTTGTAATAAAAAATAAAAATAAATCAGGTAGGACTTTGAATAACTGTCCCTTATGAAATTGTGAAACAAAATTCACAAGAAGCTCAGATTCCCATAACATAGATACAAAATAGTAAGTGATAAAATAACTTATGAAAGATACATAAAAATACATAAATTAAGTATAAGTCATACATTTTGATGCAAAGTTGATCAATGTATTGTTGTCTGTCAGAAATAGCTGCCCTTTAGGTTATAGTTGACCCACTCAAGGCCATGTGCAGCCCATTAGTGTTACAGCAGATCAAACTGGAGAATGAATGACCAGTTTCCATTGGCTTATTCCCACGTGTGTGATTCATGGGAACATTTCGGAGCGTGGGGGACAGTGACAGTGTGGGACTTTGAACCATGGGGGGAAACTGTCACAATACTGACTGGGCCATTATTGTGATGGGAAAGGGGAAATCTGCTCAGCCTCTCTCTCTCTGGGAACCTGCCTCGGAACCGCTGGCTTATTTATTCGAGTATTATGCACAAGCCAGCGGGGAGAAGTGCAGTAATGCCTTAGCCGCGATTCGAGTGAGAAAGGTGATTGTGGCAACTATTGTGCCATTTATTTTCACTATCTGCGCGGCCTATCTGTCATTCATAGAGGGATGCATAGGGAAATAATAGCCCAGAGGAGACAGGGTAGAGGAGAAACAGGCAATGGCTGATGAGATAAGCATTAGGGCTTATAGAGGCTGCAATATTTCAGCTGTCCAATGTAAACACAAGTATCTGTAGTTGATGATATATGGGAAGGATTCTCGAACTTTTCACGCTAAGTACACAAATGAAAACAATGGACTTATAGGTAGGGCTGTGCAATATTGAAAAACAAAACAACGATATGCGATACCAATAAATACAATAAATATAGTGGCCAGGAAGGAAGTTTTTAACAATATGAAATCCAATGGGGACTTTACATGTGTCAAAAACTCCTTAAAAGTCTGGTTCCAAATTATATACCCACAGCGTGCTCCAGGCCTTCAGTAGCTGATGACAATCTTTGGAGTAAGATCGAAACGTCCTACACTTCAACTACAGAGTACAGATGAAGACTGAAGAATTTTTGCCTACGATGGACAACTCCTGTACGACTGAGAACCTACACAAACGTCTGGTTCCAAAGACTTTTTTCTGAAGCTGGCTTGTCCTTCTGTGACAACACTAAAGGGGACATGATATTTTTGTTTTTTTTATATATACTGTATATATTGTTTTTAGTTTGCTTGATTGCGAAGCTCTTTAGAACTGCCGCAAAGGTGGAGCTTCCTGCCTTGTTTAGGCTCATCTGTCCAAGCCCCGCCCTGGTGCCTATGGTCTACACACCAACAAAATTAGGTCTAACCCAGGAGAAAGAAATTGCAGGGTTTTTCCTTCTTCCTTCAACCGGTCCCATATGAGCGATCGCGATGTCGTCACGTCCAGGGCATTGGTAGGCACCTGAACGTTTTAAATAGTTCTATTATAGGCAAAAACATCACTCACAAACAAAGCAGTGCTTCCCTGGCGTTGTACCATTCACCAAAACATCCGCTGAAAATTGCGCAAGAAAACTAACAGCCATCACTCCTATTGGGCCAACAATTCAGGAGTAGAACCCTCCTCTAGATCTTGAACTTGGATGTCCACTTGTAAATGTGATGGAAGACATTGGATCACCTTGTTGTGAGCTCAGAAAAAGTCCTAGCCACGTTGCTACCATGCTCCTAACTCCAGCCAGACTCCATCAGAACATTGTGACCATTACCACAAGTCCCCAGGCACATTGAATCAGGAAACAAGTTAATAATTCATTGTAGAGCAGTAGGCATTGTTTTGATTGAAATAATTACCGCTGAACTAAAAGCCTCCATACCAGCTCTATGCACCATCCTGGACGCTGTGAGAGGTCTTTTTGTTGACGAAATATTTCACTTCCTCGCTGCTCAGTCCAGCCAGTTCTCAGTTGCACATGAACTATCACTGTCATTTTCTGATGCAATGGCCTCACCAACAGAGTTCAGCCTGTAGCCATCTGCTCATCTTAACATCCTGACGCGGAGCTACACACGACAAAATGCTTTTGACAAAGATTGAGATTAAACATTTTGACTTTGCTTTTCATTGCATCATTCAGAGTATGACAGCAAAATACTCGTAACAGATGGACCAAGGGCGGGATGGTGGATTTGAAGGGTGAGTTTAACGGGGCCATAATCTCTGTCTCAACAAACTGAATTAATGGATTCAATATTGCTCAAAATAAAGATTGGATTTGTAGTAAAATGTTACCCACTACGACCATCTTTGCACGCCAGATGCAACGCTGTGTTTTTAGTATTAGGATGATTGCAGACCATATGGACAGTGTGGCCATTCAGCCGCCGGATTTAGGCAGTTTCCCCGAACTCGTGTTGCTGCTGTGATGTCACACACAACCCCTGGCTAAGTAGTAGACATGTGGGGAAACATCATGGCTGCCGTCCAGAGTGCTTCATTTCATTCATGCGTCGTTAACACTGACAGGGACATAGTCAGTCAGGCAACCCCAAAACCTTTCCAATGGTTATGGCATCCCAGTGTGGCCCTTCTGGTTACTTTCATCAAAACAAAATTTAAATGCAGAAATAAGTAATCAGATATTTTTGATTGTTATATTTGTCGATTAATTTAGCAGTAAAAATAATCATTATCTGGAATGTGGACTCCAGAACAAGGGATTTGCTGAAAGAAGAGGTTTTATCACAAACAGAGCAGGAACTTCCTTGAGAAAGGCTTGTTGGAGCTGATACGCGTGGAAGAAACCAGCAACATGTTTTAAATACTGTACAATCTCGCAAGGTGTATTCCCGCGAGATTTGTGATTTCACATGCTCAGGGAATTACATCTTGAAAGACTCCATTCACTTCTCGACTCAGATATTTGCGGGACCAATGACGTGCCTGCATTGGGGTTTAAGGCGGGACATGTTGGTACGGCGTAGCACCAAATGCCCTGCCGAAGAATAACAAACATGGCTGCGTCTGAGGACTTGCTTTTTGATGCTGCAATTGACTCTATTTTAGCTGAAATGCTACTATTTCTACTTTGAAAAGAGAAAAGCAAAGCAACGTTTCTGCTTTTCTCTGACTGGAATCTGCAAAAGTACAGTAGGCGGGTACTAACGTGTGTTTCGCCCACTTATCTGGAAGTATTGCTGTGACGGTCCCTCCCTGTCACGAGTGGATTGGACGGGAGCCTTCCCAGATTGATCATGTGTAGAACTCAGATCAAAGAGCTACACATATCAATCTGGCACACGCCAGGCTACATATGACGGTCCAAACACGTTCAACTGCAGTTTTAGCAGGTAGTCTGGTAACAAGGTACTCTGTGTAACATTTCACCCAAGAAATAGATTAAAATACACACTTTAAATTTATTCCAGAACAAACAAACATGTGTCTTTGCTGTGATAGCTAACACTCTTACTGAAAATCATGACCATGTGACCTTTACACCCCCCCACCCCAGCGGATCCCTCCTTCATGTGGATCTCCCCGAGGTTTCTTCACTCCTTCCAATGGGTTTTCTGAGTTTTTCCTTGCCGAGAAGGAGGGTCTAAGGACAGGGGACGCCCCAGGACAATTAATATTCACTCATTGTTTGTTAAACAAACCTTCTTTTTCTTGTGGAGCCCTGCGAGGCGACTTACAGTATGTTGTGATTTTGAGCTATACATAGTAAATTTAATTGAATTGAATCTCCAGCTCGTCTCCATGGAGATGTTGACTAAAGGCAATCAAATATGAGATTAATATAGGTTAGGTAACACTGCAAACCCTGTATACACGCTTTGAACATGGTAACAATTAATTATATATAAAAAATATATATAAAATCACCCACATTAGTTGCAGCCCTAACATGCAGTTTCTGTGGAGAGACTTTTAAACGTGAGATCTGACCATTTGAAGCTGCACATAGTCATTATGTCCTTGAGCGCTGAGTCCCAACTAGCTCAGTGTCTGATGTGATTCGGAATAGTTTAGCATAATGATTCATCTTTGTTGAGCCACAACTATAAAAACGGCCGTGGTCAGCAAGTGTCTCAGCTGAAATGTGGTGCTTGGGTTCCATGTTTTTGTTATTCATAGATAAATTCAAGATGAGCCACTAATTTATTGAGTATAATGCTTTAATGATGGCAAAAACAATATTCATCAGGAGAAAAGGGAATGCCCAATGAAGCGAACTTCAAAGAAATGTTTTTGTCAAAGCAGAACCCAAAATAAAAATGGAAATGAAAAATGAGTCAGTGAGACAGCAGAGATAAGTCCCGAAGCACACATTCAAGTCGAAGTATCACGCTCTAAAACAGTGGTTCTCAACTGATGGGTCGGGACCCAAAATTGGGTCGCCGAACAGTTTTCAGTGGGTCACGAGCCTTTCCCCGGGAAGTGTGTTCCCCTCCGTATGAAAATCCATTATGTTACGTTATAAATTACTCAAATGGATCTTAATTCGAGGTATTTTGACTTACCAAATCTGTATTATCATGTTATTGCACTTAAAATCAGGAAAAAACAATTAGCAATTAGATATTTTTTCTAAATTTAAGTGCAAAAATCTTGCCCCACTGGTACATTTCCTTAACTTCTCTACTCAAATCAAGGGCAAATCTACTTACTTATCTAGAAAATAAAACTTTCTAGATTACTTGTTGCAGCGTTGTCTGTTTAAATGGTCACAATTTCAGTTTTATAAATTTATGTCATGCTTACTCAACAATAATTGTGTGGAAAATAGCATGTTTTGCATTATTCAATTGTTATTTGGGTCACGGCTTGTTTCCTAGGGTCTTGAACCTCTGGGTGCCTCATGATTCGATACGATACGCGAAACCTGGCTCACGATAACGATAACCTCACGATTTGCCAATACTTATTATGTGCACATAATTGCACATAATAATATGCGCTATGTCACACATGAGAGATAAAATAATAATAGTCGTTTCAACATTTTTACTTTATAAACAACTGCGCGCTCCATATTTGTTTATGATTTATATTTGTTTTCATATGCATTATTCATATTTTCTCAAATAGTGACAGATTACTTAATTTAAAATACTAATGCCAAAACAAAGAAACCACAAGTTAATTATATTTATAAACACTATCATTAAAAGCTATTTATTTATGTGACTTCTTAAAACGGTAGTGCTGCCCCCTACTGTTCTGACTGTTTATTGACCATTTCTCGCTTCTATTTACTGTGAAAGCACTGCAGCCTCATTAATATGCATGACGTCGTTAATTCATTTGCATGACGTCATCAAAAGTATCAATACTGGCATGAAAAGTATCGGTATCGCATTGTGCTGCAAAAAAACGGAAAATCAATATTTTGTCACACACCTACCCTAGTTGTACTCCAGAAAACAAAAGAAACAGAGAGCATTTTACTGTTTTAAAGATGGGGGGGAATCCCACTGAGGCACCCGACTCCCACAATGCATCGCAAGCCCTGTTTCCTGTCAACGGGTGGATCCACTTGCATGTATCATATCGTTGTGACCTTGTGCGAAACCTGGAAACAAACAGAAATCACTGCCACTGCGGTTTAGACAGTGAGAGAGAAGAGCTGGCACCCTCCAAGGACATTTTACAGTGTGGCAGAAATTCCTGGAAAGTACACTGCAAAAACACGCACTCAGGTTTAGGATTGCAGCCAATACATGTATGTATGTACAGCAGGAAGATCCTAGGGCCAGTTCTCTTCCTGTGTAGATTTTGCATACAAGCGTCTTTTAGCTACTTCAGTCTCCTCCTATCAAACTAAAACATGCATAATAGATTCCTAAGCGATAGACCTGACCACTAACCTCCAGCAAATACAATCTTTTTTCCAAAACATCGCGGCGCCCTTGAACAAAGCAACACGAGTGGAATGCCTCAGTCTTTAAACTTTCAAATGTTACCCCTCATCCTTTAATCCCATTTTAAAACCCCACTTTGGCATTCCTTACTCTTAAATCTTACAAATGAGCAGTATTTTTGGCTGCCCCAGTGCAAAAGCCACTCTTATCACGGAGCTTATGCATGAGTGAGTGTGTGCCGTGAGCGGGAACAGAGGGTAGCCTAAACACAGCCAGGCTTTCTCACAAACTGTCCTGTTCCTTCCCCCTGTTCCGGTGCCTTCTGCTCCGGCTGTCTGCGCCTCTTGTCCTCGGTGCTCCCACAGCTAATTAAAACTGTAAAAACATGTACTTTTCCAGCGTAGGAAAGCTGCTTAGCTGTTGGCCGCTGGAGGAGATTTTGTAAACATTTCGGACTGTTCATTTGCGTCGTCTTTAAGTCTTGCGCATGTGAAAGCAAAAGGGACTGTCAGCTTTTTCTTTTGGTGGTCTGATGTCCAGTTGCTTTATAATGAGCTTTCCCCAAGGCTAAACCAAACCAGCTTTGTTCCTTTTCCCTTTTGTTACCGCGCAGTCACAGAGTTACCCACGTGTGGACAATGCAGAGACATATGGTTTCTCTAACAACTCAAGGACATGGGAAATTCCTTAAATTCCTTTCATTTAAAGATAGACATACTGTATCATGCAAAATCAACTTTAAAAGCCATGTTACCGCTGTTCTCTCGTCAAAAACATATCCGGACTAGTATTTCTCTTTATTTACACATGTTTGTGCAATCGTTGGGCTAATCTTGTTTAATTTGGCTGTTTCTTCTTCTGCGGTTTCAGGTTTGATTTTGCTCTTCCTGGTTATATTGGGTCATTGTTGAAACCCGAAACTGTCCTCCACATTTTTAAAACCCAACATTGGATCAGTTTAGAGCAGGGATCTCTAACCAGCAGCTCGGGAGCTACCGACTCGCCTGTCCTTTCCAAGTAGCTCGCCAAAGGCTTTCTACATTTCTACATATGCGTGATAAGTCACACTTTAGATGCATTTTTCTTGTTCTGAGCAAAATAACTCCAAACATAGCAAAGTATAAAGCAGAAACTACTATAATTTACTTTTATTGAGTTGAATGGTCATCTTGGCAGTCCCAGAGGCCTAGTTACATGTGTTTCTTTGAAGTATAAGTAGCTCGCTGCCATTTCTTGCGAGCAAAAGTAGCTCGCAAGGTAAAAAAGGTTGGAGACCCGTGGTTTAGAGTGTGGCTGAAACAACTAATCGATTATTGAAATAATTGTCCACTATTTTTGTAATTGATTTATCGTTTTCTAGAAACAATTGTCACATTGTTCACTTTTGTATCATTGATGAAAAACCTCGTCTTTAAAGGCAGGGTATGTATGTTTTTTTTTTGTTGTAAATATATCATAAATCTGTGTCCACAGATCTGAAACATGTATAAAAGTCTTCCATCTGACTGAGATTTTTTAAAAATTTGCCAACACGCTCTAAAACTAAATATGATCGGAACTCATTAAAGTGCAGATGTTCAGTCTTAGTAATTATTTTCTTAATTTAGTTCAAATTTTGGCCTTGGTTTGGTTCTGATTTTGTGTTTTTGAAGTTTTTTTCAATATCGTGCAGCCCTGTTTAGGATGATGTGAAAGTCATTTATGTTTAACGATCATTACTTTGCTTCTCAAGACAATGATCCAATCAGAAAGCAGAATGAGGCCTACACACTAGTTCAGCCTTCAGTAGTTAGATGCCAGCCACTAAATTCTGGATGTTCTTAGCTTTCAAATGATGAATGTCATGTTCAAAACTTGTGTCCTCCAACCACAAAGAGTGCATCCTACAAACATGATCTTAAACTGTACAAAATTCCCTGAGCAGCATCACCTAAGCTTCATGAGGTAAAAGAAGGGTTAAAGAAGGACACAATGCATCTTCAAAAGATTGAGGCTTTTTATTTAGCTAAAAAGGGCCCATAAAAGAGGTCAAAATAACAACTTCCCAACTGGCTGATCAGACCAACTGAAACGAAAGGGGACAACAAAACAAACATAGGACAATAGACAGGACACAGATCAACTAAACAGGGAATCAATAATCAGAAATTTTATGACAACCAAATGAACCTAAAAATACCCCAAATTAGCAGAACAGGCACATACTGTATTTGACTTTCTTTTTATGGCACAACCCACAAACAGCCCATTGTTTACAGAATATTCTACATTTGTCAGTGTTAATTCCATTCACCGACGTCTTAGTGTTATCTGTTCCCACCTCTGCTCCACTCGGGTCCCTCCCCTCCGCCCTCAGAGCTTTGAACCGGTGACGCGGTGATGACAGTCTTAGCTGCGATCCAGGCTCCGTCAATAAGTCAGCCTTTAAACATGCTTCAAAGACGTTCCCCTTCATGTTTGCCACGCCGCGTTGTAAATAGACTCTCCTGGGACCGAGCCTGCAGCCTCGCTATACGCTGAATATATCAAATGCACATCCCAACACCCTAAAACACTGTTAAACTCTTTGTGACTGCAGTTTTCCAAAATAGTTTATGTATTTTGTTTAAATTGAGTGATATCAATTTGACACTTTTGCTGTAAATTGCCGACATAAATATGAGAAACAAAGGTATAGCAAGTTTTCTGGCCAAAAT
This sequence comes from Lesueurigobius sanzi, assembly GCA_900303255.1. NCBI lineage: Eukaryota > Metazoa > Chordata > Actinopteri > Gobiiformes > Gobiidae > Lesueurigobius > Lesueurigobius sanzi. The sequence continues at coordinate 15,917 of OMNZ01089103.1, forward strand.
TGATGATATTTTCAGCAACAAAATAGTGATAGTCTGGAAGTCTAAATGTAATACAAATGTTATAAAATGTGCAAATTCGACAACCTTATTATTATATTTTTTCTAAAGTCCCTCCTTCTCTGATCTCAGACACTAATCAGAGTCTCTGTAGGCTGCCGCTTTGACCAATGAGGAGAACTTTCCCTGCGCTGGCTCGCAATCATTTGTGATTTGAAAACAGGCGACCAATCAGGAAGGGAGGGGGAGGAGCTAGATCTGTTTTTTTTATTATTTTTGATAGCTTCCAGACTATCACTTTGATGATGGAGCCAGGCTTAAATGTAGAGTTTTATTTTTTATTATATACCAATTTAAGATTTCTTTTCTGAGGGGATTTCTCATCTTGTTTAGCTTTTGAATAAGCTAGTGGAATACATTTTGCCTTATTTTTGCCATTCAAAGCTGCATAAATCTAGCCAGGCACATCAGCCTGGCTTCCTCCATGTATTACATACCTGGTGGTTTGTTTCACCCGGGCATATTATGGGGAATTCTGAAGATGAAAATTACATCTCGCAATCTCCCGCCTCCCGCGCTGTCTGATTGGTCGGACTGGATTGGCCAGGGGATTTCAGCCATTCAAACCGCAGTACCAGACTGTCTTCCCAGGTATGTAATACATGGAGGAAGCCATGCTGGTGTGCCAGGCTAGAATAAATCAGGCTAGGAATTAAATACAGAAAAATCCCAATGAAATATCCTTCAAAATATTGCTAAGAACAAGACTATTAAGTTGGGTTCGGTTAGGTGTGTCGCATGACTCGACAAAATGTCTTAAAATAACCATCATAAAGGGGCGTATTTTTACTTACATTCAAATTTAGATTCATTTCATTTATTTATTTCAACAAAAAATCTGATTAATTGCCTGAAAAGGAATGGGAAGGAAGAAAAACTTATTTAATCCCACCCCCATTTACACACCTTATAAACACAATGAGCTTTTCTGCTGCTTCTGTCAGAGAATAACAGAAAAACATATTTATAGTTCATTGTGGAGGACACAAAGTTAAGGTCATTGTGGAGACGGGACATTTTGTTGTTTGCAAAGGATGTTGAACTGCATAAAAAAGGCAATATTTGCGATTTCTAATTGCAATAGCTACAACACTTCTAATGTCGAAGCTCAGCACAGCAGCAGCCATGGCTAAAGCCACCAGAAAAGCTCCTCTGTCTATTTCCAGAAGCTAGTAATTTGGTGAGCCTTGGAAAGACAACAATGCCTACGGAGACGCCTTTTGACAGTGTGTTGACTTTTCTGCAAAGGCTGATTTGGATATCTGTGCACTCTGAGAGAGAAAACAGGAATTATGTTATGTGAAAAGAAATGTTAAAATGTGCATTGTTATATCTTTCCATGTTTATGGCAGAAGCTGGTTGAAGTCTGATGATGCATGTAATGGTGTAAGGTGCTATGCAAGTGTGGGACTTCATAATCTCAGCCTCTCTGTGCTTTTCATGATCGAATGTTTGCCCTCCAAGTCTGACGAGAACATGCATTTGTAAGGCTACGATTATCATGTCTTCATGGTTTTCTGATCCAGTGCAGCGCTCGCTACCTCTGTTCAAATCGTCAAGGGGCTTTCTAATTGTTAGGTTTAGCAGCCAGTGTTGTGGCTGTAGCAGCATGTGGTTTTGGGTTTTGAGGAAGACGATGAAAGATTTGTGTGTTAAATGGTCCTCGAAATTGATAAAAGTGGCGAAAACAAGATTTAATTTTGTCATATCGCCCAGCTCAAGGGGAAACCAGGAAAACTCCACATAGAAAGGCCCCACCCAGACTGGCTATCAAACCTTCTTGTTGTGAGGCAAGAGTACTAACCGCTGCACCACTGTGGCCACAGGTTTTGGGTCAGTTGACTCTCTTAACATACTATATAAACTTTCTCCTGGAAACAATTACATGACCTAAACTGTGCGATAAGGAGTGTAATTATTGCACTGATGCAATGTTTCTCTTTATGGGAAATTGTAACTTCAAAGACCATTTTCTCAAAATATATTTTTTCTCACATTGTGACGACAGCCTCTCCACTTTAGTAGCTCCTACAGCCTCCAAACTTTTCGGTCTTGTACTTAACAATATTCTGAAGGTTTGTTCAGAGGGCAATATTTAATTCCTAGTCTGATTTATTTTTAACCCAAAAACAAGGCAACATTAGATTTTCTACAGATTTATTCAACGTTTATTTAACCAGGAAAGTGCCACTGAGATTAATAATCTCATTTTTACAGGGGAGTCCTGGTCGGTGCATCTATACCTATTGTACATAATTTTAGTGCTCAAGGAAACCGAAGCACACGGAAGAAACCTATGCAGACACAGGGAGAACATGCAAACTCCACACAGGGAGGCCCGGCCCGGGAATCGAACCCAGGGCCTTCTTGCTGTGAGGCACGAGTGCTAACCACTGCACCACCACACCGCCTTTCACTATAACTATTCCCTAGTTATTCACTAATAACTATCTAATAAACTCTCCCCTCTAAACAAATATTTGTTACTAATATGTCAAGAAAATAAAACCATGAAAATATGCCTTTTCAATTCTTTAGATTTTGTTGATAAAAGTGTATGCGAAAAGACTTGGCTTGGATAATATTTTTTCCTCTAATTCATGTCAATTATATAAAGCAAACATTTCAAATTGATTTCACTCAATTACTCATTTTTTGTATCCTGCATTGTCTCCCTAAAGCACTGAATTTGAACACCGACTCCTGCATGTGCTGGCAGCTCAACACCTTATTGCATTGGCATAAAACCATACAAGATTAATTCAACATCCTATTATTCTCCAGACACTAGACATTGTGTAAAAATGTAACTGCTACCATCAATTCCTTTTTTATTAGTGTGGTAGGACTCAGAGTGATAATAATAGAAATGTTGTAGCCTGCCTCCTTCCCCCATTTGTGCTGTTTCTGTCCGTTTCCCGTTGTCTGGAGATGCAGGTGCACAGAACATGCTCCTGGGTGTTGATACATTCTGACACCTCCGTAATGAGGCAGGGAGGGTCTTTCTACTGCTCCCATCCAATTCCATGCTGCTCTCTAAGGCCACACGGCACACGCAGAATCAATTTACCGCTTTCCATTTAAATTAGCACTTCGGCAAAACATGCAACCTGTCAAGCCCCATCAAAATGCAATTCTCAGTGTCGGACTTGTACAACGAACTCTTAACATCATACATCTGCGGTTACAGTAATGTCAATATTATGAACAGTTTTGGATTATTACAATGTTATAGCCTATCAAATCAATGTGTTCTCCAGATGACGTTCAACCTTGAGCTGTCACTTGACCCCACTGTTCATAAAATAAAGGACGATTGAAAAGACATTCAGCGCGACTAGAGGCTTAATGGGTCTTGCTTGTTGTCGCTGTCAACAATATTTTCTAATATATTAAAGGCCCATTAAGTAATTCTATATGACTTTTCTTTCATGAGTAGGTGGTGCCCTCACTCCCTCCTCCACACACTGCCCTGACGATGCTTTCAAAGGGAAATTATGGCAAATTTATGCGAAATCTTATGCACAGCACACAGCAGAATAGATATGTAGTAAACATTTTATACTTACTTCCTTTCACACCCAGAGGAAACGGACACAGACTCCAAACTCCACACAGACTCAAACCTGGGACCTTCTTTCTGTGAGGCAAGAAGGACTCTTTGAAAACTGAAAGAAATTGCGTTATATTGAAAATAATGTTTGACAATTTCTAAGTGTCCTATGACACTTCCTTTCTCTCTGTCTTTGTCTGATGACTGGTGCTGGAGGGGATTTCAGACTGGACAACCAATTATTTCCACATCATCTCATAGGGGTTTTGGCTGTTTTTGGCATTTCAGAAAGAACATGCTTTCAAATACTAGTTACTTTTCTGTTTTTCCCTAAAAATGTTGTTTAGCTTTTGTTGTGTGAAGTGATCTCTGTGTGTTTTCAGTGCAAGGTTGTACTTTTTGTTTTGTTTTGTTTTTTTGGCCTTTTATGTCCCTTTGGCATCTTTCAATGGGAGCAGTACGGCAGAAGTTGCATGACAGCTCGAGTTGGTCGGGGCAACCCATTAGCCTTCTGTGCGTATGAAGTTTAATGAGGCAGACCACAGTATCCAGATGAAAGGCAGGCGTGATACTTGTACACAGTGACAACATGAAAACTCCACACAGGAAGACCCCACGCCGTCCAGGAATCGAACCGTCTGTGAGGCAAGCAAGAGTACTGACTTGTACTCTTGACATTCATGACCGAATCGGCTCTTTTGAACGGCTCGAACCGGATCTCAAGTGTGAAATGTGATATTTTTCTTTATTTAATTTTACCCTAATTAACAATCTAAAGAATCATCACAACAGCAGCTTTTTACTTTAAGTATTTGTGGACACATTTAGCTAATTATGGTACAATATTTTAGTTACATACACACTTTTCAAAGGGTAATTAGCTCTCGACTCGAAAAAAGGAAAAAAGTATCTTGGTGAGTTAAAATGACTGGGATTAAGAATATTTACCTAAATTTGATGATTTCTTTTGGAATAAAATACATGAAATTAAATATTTTCTGTCAGGAAAGAAGACTAGACTTTTTTCAAGAAAATGTAACTTATTTCATGATTAGTTTATGCAATTGATAGTTTCCTGTCTGGCGTCGTTAAAGAAATTTAAATGACTGGCTCTCAAAGATCCGACTCCCTTTAAAGATCCATAAATCCCATCACTAGTACTGACCACTCAACCGCTGTAATAATGCACATTGATTAAAACTAAAAACCAGATTAGAAGGTGTAGGTATATTTTAAATAGTTAGGTGTTTCCAAACTCATTTCTAACATCCCAGTTCTTGCCAGAGAGTTCTTAAAGTAACAATTTCTTCTTCTTAAAAATGTGTGTGACAATGTGACAATTTAGTGTGTATAATTGACCATCTGGGCCTTAATTTTGATGTAAACTATGCATGATGTAACTAAAAATAATCATATTATTCCTAACGTCCCTCACATTTCTAATCTCAGCAACAAATCAAAGTCTTGCGGGAGTCATGTGGACCAATGAGACGAGCTTTTACTGTGTACTGGGACCGTGGAGGGGCTTTCCGGTCCTATCATCCAGCTTCTTTGCTTCCCCCCCAAGTTGTTTACTTTTTAAAAATCTCTCTCTCCTCATTTTTCAAAATTACAGAGACTCAGAGATCACTTTAAGGGAAGTCTTTATAATTGTGTCTTTTCACAAATGTTTACTTTTACAGTTTATTGAAGGAAGACAAAACCAGTTTCATTTCACTACCAGGTGAAATATCTAGTACAGGACCTTTAAGGAGACGTTTCTTGTGACAATATTGATTACATTTGAGCATATTTTAATGATTTTTCTACCAAAACAACCGTCTGAAGAAGGGCGACTGGCCCGAAACATCACTCTGGTGAATCAATAAATTGGTGAGCGCCATCAGTTGTGCTATTTGATCTTTTCTTTTTTCTTACAAGTACTACCTTTTCAAATCTAGCACACTGAATTAGATTTCTTGGATGTGCGCGTTGCTTTCTAAAGTCCTACCAAAACAACCTTCATTATCCTGACACTGGCACTCCATGAAAACTTTGCACGGTGCTTTAAACATGCACAACTATGGCATCTGTCTTACTCCCCGGTACTGCATCTCTGAACCCTATTATTCCGCGGCCTGTCACCACTCATTTACCTAACGCTTATCACGCTTCATAAAGCTCTGATGAAGGTCTGATAACGCCACAGCCCAGTGCCTCCTCGCAGGACGCTCGTCTGCAGGCGGCCGTCCAGGGAGGAGTCACGTGACAGCGGCGGCGGGTAATTAAGCTGGGCGCCGATCATCGGGGGAAATGATGTCTATCCGGTGTCCTTTCCGAGCGTGCGTCTGCGCGTCTGAGATGGAAGCGAAAGTGACCTTGGCAACCCCCTTTTTTCTCCGTTCTGCCTTATATCTGCGTGAATGGAAGAGGAGAAGGAAGCACGCAAAGGAGATAGGAAGGATCTGGCATGTCTCCTAAGCTTAGGGAGTAAGACTTGGCCTCGTTTCTTGCTTTCTCTGAGTTATCTATGTGTCGTCTGCCTGTCCTTGGACCTAATCTCAAGTCTTTGTCTCCGTAAGCGTTCATACATGATCTTTGATTGATTTTATTGGATTAGCGGCAGGGTAGACTGACCTCTATGAAGGGATACAGTTCAAAGGAATGTGTACTGGTGTCTGCACTGAGAACAGCTTGAACTGAATTTGGGTAAAATGAATCTTTGCAGCTGCACTCTTGTCAAGATATGGAAGCGCGTTATGCAAGATGGTCCAATTTCATTTATGGCTGCGAGATTGCAATTTCAATGGCAATTAGCAACTTGTTCAACTCATTTAGGTTTTATAATGTGCTCTGCAGAGAACTAAATATCCATTGTTGAAAACCCTGTTGAAAACCCCATGAAATGTATTTGATTTGTGTGTTGTTAAAAGTTACTATTTAACTTTTCTCAAATGGCACAGCTCCTGCTTGGTTCAAATGTGCACCAATGTAGCTGGATAGATCACCAAAAAGTAATTCAGGATGTGGACTGAATCTTGAGGCTTGAATATTTGCAACTAGCGAAAAACCAAGAACCAAGGCACTCCTCCCATATTATAATTTAGGCCTTTTTGAAAAAAAAAAAAAAAGGCTTGTTGGAGCTGATACGCGTGTTAAACATGTTAAAACATGTTTTTACAGTAAATGCTTTTTAGAAAATGTAAATAGAGATTTTTATTTTATTTTTACTTAACCTTTATTTAACCAGGAAAGTCCCATTGAGATTACTCTCTTTTTCAAGGGAGTCCTGGCACAAGTCAATACAATTCAGAATATTACAGGCAATTATATAAGATTACATTCAAGCAACAATTTCATAAGACTATTTAAAAACATTTACAAACCATGGATTTCATTTCCAAACATTTGAGCAATAGTTTAAACTGTCCTATTGGAACCAGTTATTTTTGTAAATTGCCATTGTTCCCCAAACGCCAAAGAGCACCTTCCCCAAAAAACTACTTTTGTGGTACTGACTTCCTGAACACTTTGCGTCCAGTTTCTCTCACATGCATCTAGCATTTTGTTTAGTTCCCATTCAATTTCGGTGATAAAACAAACAAAAGTTTCAACCTCAAGAGGATACGAGAGGATGCTGTTGTTGTCTTACACAATTTTTACCAGATGTTTTGGTTTGGGTCTGATTTAGCGGTCTGTAAGCCACTCAATGGAGGAAGTTGCAAAGCATTGTGGTGAGTCAAGGACGAAAATTCTCAGATTAACTTCTCAAAAAATAGTGTAGAATGGAACCAATCTAGAGGGGAAAAAAAACAATTTCCATGTTTGCATGAACAAACATGGAAATTGTGAGAGAAACTAGACACAAAGTCCTCAGGAAGTCAGTGCCACAAAAGTAGTCCCTTGAGGAAGGTGGTCCTTGGCATCTGGGGAACAGAAACTCAAGAGAAAAAGAAACAAGGCACACTTCCCACACTACAATTCACCATTTACATTTTCTAAAAGTCTTGTGTGCTAATACATATTAAAATATTTTAAAACATGTAGTTTCTTCCACGCATATCAGCTCCAACAAAGCCTTTCTCAAGAAGTGACAGATACAGCATATACCCAAGAGTGAGCATAACAGCTGGTCCTTCCTGGTTAAAAAGAAAATAAAAATGCTGATGTTTCATGACTAACCAAGCCGCTTTAGAGCTGTGTTGGTGACTGAAGCTCCACAAGATGTAGCCATGAGTGGTGACACATGACAGCGTGCAGTCATCATGTAAATGCTTTCGAAGAGTGCACCGCCTGCCAGAGAGTGGATGGATCATCTCATCTGTCCTGTACCTAACCCCTTTTTTCATTTAGTAGAGTAGATTTATTTTCCCCCCCCATAGAGAGAATATTAAAAGCAGTTTGTGACCATTATTAGACTGAGCATATTTTTTTATCTATGGAATGAAGCTGTCCACGCACCATAAACCTGCATATCATTAAGGCGAGACAGTGCAGGTCAATAGGAAATACATTTAAATTGAATGATATCAATATGTAATGTTTGATGCATATTACTGACATAAATATGAGGAAAAAATGTATTGTAATTTTGTATTTTCTGTAATTTTATAAATTAAAATTGCCTTTACTTGACTTTATTTTTGGCAATGAAATCTAAATAAAGGATAGAGCCAGGTTTAAATTTGTGGTTTTATTTTGTTGATTAATTAATTACAAAGATTTGTTCAGATTGAATTTGAATATTTTGTTTAGTTTTTTAAAATAAAACTATTTATTTGTGAATAAATCTGTAAAAAATGTAATTCCGCCTTGTTTTGTGAAGTTCCAAACTCAATAAATCAGGCTTGGAATTAAACATTGAAAATTCCTCTGAACAATGTGGAGAAATGTTGAATCAATGCAATAATTAATGGGCCTCATTCATTAAAAAACATTCAAAAAGTTCTTAAGAAATACTTTAAGAAGTTTCTGAAAAATCTTTGGTCGAAATCTCAAGATCAAATCTCTTCTTAAAGAGAGATGCCCCAAATTCTAGAATGTGACACTAAGAACACCACTCCCCTCATTATCATGACATTTACATTGTATTGACTATGTTATACAAAGACATGCTATTTAAATGTCCATATATGACAAAAGCATGAGGCAGTACTCATCTACTCGGATACATGTGGGTAACTTTTTGAAGTACCTGTACGTTACTCTTATTGTAAAAAGCCTAGTGTACTTTGTCTAAAGTCTCCTCCTCTGATCATGACATGTCTGAACCTGCCCAGAGCAGAGTGGCTACTCACGAGCTACACCTGTGGAAGTCTGATTTACACTAACTATCTCTGCTCTATATCACCACTGATCTCTTTCATTCTCTAAATTTTAGTTTTGTTTTAAATGAAATCATTTTCAGAAATATGTTGCTCACGCTGTGAAAGACTTTGAATTTTTGGGTCCACTTTGACTGTGATAATATTCTAAAAGTACAGATTTTTAGTCCTGACTGCTAGTTTCTTTTCTTATAGTCAGACCTGTGTATTTGTTTTCACCTTTACAGTTTCGGCTGCTTCTGCTGCCTTCCTCAGAAGAGTCACGTGATGTTCTGAGACTTCTGAGGAAGGCAGCAGAAGCAGCCGAAACTGTAAAGGTAAAAACAAATACACAGGTCTTAAAAATAAGAAAAGAAAGTAGCATTGTTACTAGAAGACCTTATGAACCTAATCAGGGTCCTCTTGACTGTTCTTCAGGCACAATAATGCTTGGGAGTGAAAAGCACAAAATATTTTATCGGATGTCCATATCGTTTAGATTGTAACACCACTTTTGGCGCTTTTGGTTCAGATGGTTTTCGTGTAAAGGTAGCGTTAGAAATTGTTCTTCCAGGAGAACTCTTTCAACTAAGAACACATTTTTGGATGCCAAAAATGTCCTTAAGCACAAATTAGTGCGTAAGTTTGTTTCCTAAATAAGGCCCAATACCCTTTTTGTGAAGATTTGGTAATTTATTTGTTTCCTGATAGAAGCTTATGTGTTAATAGAATTAATTGGCCCAAAATCTGATTATAACTTTAGCCTGTAGTGTCTCCGCAGATGTGCTAGTATCAAATTGGCTGCTGCTCACAGTTTAAACCCCTTTACCTGCCTCTCCCCTTTCCCGGTGTGAAAGTGTGAAACATCGGGTTATGCATAATACAAAAGGTCCCTAGATTACATCAACTTCTTCCAAATACAGTGTGTGATTGGTTTTGACCGCGCATCAGTCTCCTTCAGCCTCGCGACCGCTCTCTGACGCTGACCTTGGCCGCTTCATGGTGACCTCAACTTTGCTAAGAGTCCACCATGCTCCTCCGTGTCGAGATGAAAAACTGATCGATTCTCTTTTCTTTACAGAGCTGTGTCCACAAGATAAATTGGTCTGAAGCTAAGCCGCGCCGAACACAATTATACCGGGACCCTCAGTGGTAAAACCAGCGCGGCGTATTTGGACTCGTGTGTGCCTTTGTACTCTGATGAACCAGAAAGAGCCGCCCAATAATTACAAGATTAGGTGAGTACATTTACTTTTTTTCTCCTGTGCAAGCGGACTTCTCGCATGCCGGGGAGTGAATTATGAGGACAAAAGGCTGGACGGGGAGATGTGATAAGAATAAAAAATGTGTGAAGAGAGCAGCAGGAGGCACAGAAGGAGGCTGAGGAGATACTTCGGTTGTGGCTGAGAATCTTGGAGGACGGAGGGAGGGATCTGCAGGGTCATTAGAATGCACGCGAGTTCTGCCTTTTCTTCCCAGATTGTATCACACAACCACTTGAACTGCAAAAAATGAAGCTAAAAATAACTACATTTTGGTTTTTAATGAGAATATTTGACCTCGATTTGAAGAGGCAAGTTACTTTTTCTGCCAGTGTGGACATTGGTTTTTCAATTATTTGAGATTCTTGACTAATTTTTCTTAAATTCTTAGTTTTTATCTCAAAGTTAAACATAGACCAAACTTGTTCTTTACTATCGTAGGTAGAGATTCTTCAGTCTTCGTCTGTACTCTGTAGTTGAAGTGTAGGACGTTTCGATCTTTATCCAAAGACCTTCGTCAGCGAATGAGCTGGATTTGACATGCTTGTGGGTCTTTAAGGAGAAGCCAGCAGGAGGAGTTAAGTCCCACCTCTCTTGGTTCTAAAGGTTGGAAAAACATCTAGGCCTATTCACACCTAATTAGTGCTTGTTGCCTTCTTATTGACTTATCCTTGGGTTTGTTCTAAGGCTGTTCACAGTATCTATGGACCTGACATTGGGGAGGTTTCTGTTGAAGGATGTTGTTGTAGATTGGTGCTAAATTAAACCTAAGTCCACCATTGCGGTTTATAGATGGATTCTCTCTTTTAACAAACAGATATTCTTTACTATGTTTATTTTTTGCTAAATGTGTTAACTTGTGCTTCAACCTTTGTTAGAAATTCACTCACGGTCCGCTGTGTTTCCCCCTGTACCTATTTAAAGTAAAGAGAACAACACGCACATCCCGGTTATGAAGTTGGCGTGCTGGATCAAAAGCAACTAATGTACAAAGGAAAAAAAGCTCCCAAAGAGTTCTTATTTATTGCTCGCACCAAACGTGACGTTTCATATTTTAAGTTTCATATTTCATATTGCATGTATTTCATATTTCGTTCTTCTAACAAATGTATTTGAAATGAGTACTGTGAACTGAATCTTCATTTCAGAACATAGACTCCAAATATAATCACAAAACCTGTAAGTAAAACTGTACAATCCTAATGTGGATTTAAACCTCTACACGTGTTTTTTCCCCACCTCACACTTTATGCATCGTGTGTAAAAGAACCCAGCTGTGATGTCTCCCCACACTCATTCCAGATTTAATAGTGGTTGAATGTTCTTGCTCCTCTATTCTTCAGGCTGAAGTTTATTGAATGAGAGCTCCAAGTGCAGCGCTAAAGTGTTTGTAGACACTGCCTCTGACTGCACACTTTGCTCACTCATTCAACTCGAGTATTTTAAGATTCCCTTTCTCTGCGTCTCATTCATGTTTTTTTTTTCTTTGCAATTAGTTCACCAGCAGCAGCACCTGTGCCTGTGATTGTGACCCACTTTGGGCCCGTGGCGGCACACAGGTGCTCTCATTCATCCTGCCTGATCAGCTCATGTTCGAGCCGCACACACTATTTGACAGCCCATTAGTTTCACTCGAGAGCAAATTAAAACTGCACTTCAATTTGACGAACCTTTCCTCCTCGAACTCCTTTTCAAAGGACCAATATTGTACAGCTTTAAGGAGCTTTTAACCAGATTGAAACTTGTTCATGCTTGAGGAATTTTTCATATTCAAGTCTATATGGCTTCACATGACCATTTCAGTGCTCAATTTGTTTTAACTTAACAGTGCTTAACAAATTTACTCCACCACCTGTCATGAAAACATAAATAACATAGTAATATATCAAAAACTTGTTTCAAATTAACAAATTCATTGTTATTCATTAAGAAAATAACCAATTGGAATAACAAAATAGTCCTTGTATGCAAAGATTATTCAGTCTTCATCTGTACGTCCTACACTTAAACTACAAAGTACAGATGAAGACTGAAGAATCTTTGCCTATGATGGACAACTCCTATCCACAACCTACACAGACAAAAATAGTCCTTGTTGACAAATAAATGGCAATATTTTGTATGGCCACCTTTGGCCCTGATTACATTCTTGCTGCCATGTAGTTTTGCAAAGTCTATTTTGCTATTGAGTTCCAAATAGTTTGTAGCTGTTCCCAGAGACTTGCTTTGGATGAGACTTTAGTCTGATCAATTTTTGATTTCACTAAATCCCAGATCTGTTCAATGGGGTCCAAGTCTGGACTTTGGCTTGGCCAGTCCATCAGATAGTACAAACATAAAAAGATATTTTGGTAAACAGAAATACTGATACATTTGTTAACCACTGTATGTAGAATTGTTCCACTTGCATAAAAAAGTATAATCTCTAGCCATGTGCGCCAATTCAACAAGAAGCTTGTGAGCTACCAAAAATTTGTCTCAGGGCCATATTTAGCCCCCGGGCCACACTTTGGACACCCCTGCTGTGGTCTATGTTCCCTCTATTCTGAGATGTGGAAAAGCTAATGCTAATCGTTAGGGGCTGCACTGTATGAGAAAAAAATCATTATTCAATAACTGTCTTGAAAACAACATTTTATTAAATGTAAACAAAAATTGTAGCCAAATAGTTTCTTAATAATATATATATTTTTTATTACCCTTTTTTTTTTAGAAATACTAAATCAGGACCAACATAATCCTAAAATGGAATGAAGTTAGATGTGTTCAGATGGAAGACCTCAATGAATTTATTTTGTAGTTTCTTGCAATATGGATATTGTGTCACCTAATATAGTGATAATGATAATATGTGATATATTTTGCATATCAAGTAATTGTCAAATTTATTATAGTAATGCGTAGTATAGAAATTGTAATAATGAACAACTAAAATCAAGCAGATGAATTTGTAAAAGGAGCTCTTTCCTGGGACAAGTGTTGCATTATTAATATGGGAAGCCTGATCGCTCGCTTGTATCACTCTGCCACATCACTGTTCTTGATTAAGGACTAATTAATAGGGCAAGCTTATATAATCAGAGCACAATATCCATGAATAATATTTCGTTAGGCGGTAATGGGTGGTCAGAGGACAGCGGATGAGGAGGCTTGGGTTTGAAAAACAAATTGCTATTTAGCAGCACGACATGGCTGAAGATAGAAGTTATAAACAAAATGTAATAGACTTGTCAGAACGAAATTACTGTAATTAACAAGAAGTAGGTCTCGGGTAAATCTTCTAACAATGGAGATAATTGGGGGTGAAGCCTTACGCTATGCACAGATCTAGATGATGTCTTCGCTCAGTGGCTCAGTATCTGTTCGCCCACTGACATGAAGGTCGACGAATAGGGATGTTCCGATACCGACACCACAGATTTTTCAGGTATCGGTATCGGCGAGTACCTGAACCAAAACCTGTCCGATACCACAATGCATTTTTCTGGGCTCTGCAGACACAAAACCCTCTAAAGATCACAGCAGATACATTTGTGTTTCCTTTTTTGCCTTCATTTAATCTTTAGAGTGGAAACAGAACATTGACAGAATACATTTTATCTGCAGAATGAGCCATGTGCTATGGGCTTTGCCGTCGTTTTACAGACTTTTGCTAGTGTTTTTATTTACACCGTGGTATCGGAGCAGTACTCGGTATCGGCGACTACTCGAAGTCCAAATATCGGTATCGGATCGAATGAGAAAAAGTGGTATCGGAACAACACTAATAAATAGTAACTACAGCTAATTATTGACTTTTTACCAACTGTTTATCTGTAACAATAAATAATTGAAAAGTTATTGAGGTTTCGATTTAAAATAGTCTAGGCAGAATCCCATTGTAATAAATAGGGCACAGTTTGGCACCTTTTGGCCCA
>OMNZ01089105.1:0-10406 GCA_900303255.1 Lesueurigobius sanzi
ATAAGTGTCCTTATATTTGTTTTGTCTGTAGGAAGTGGCAATATTTGAGCGGAGTTCTATCCCAGTTAGCAACTCCACACCAAAATCAGTGCTCCTGAATAAAGTACTGATTGATTTGCATGACGACTGAGCTCAGAAATAACAATGAAGTAGCGTTACGTACATTACTGAACATTGAGGACAGTCAGTTTGTCCTCTCGCTGGCCCCAGTCTGCTCTTCTTCACGTCTTGCTTCTCTCTCGTGGTCCATACGGGCTAGTTCCTCCTCTGTGTACTCTGGTTCATCACGTCTTGCTTCTCTCTCGTGGTCCATACGGGCTAGTTCCTCCTCTGTGTACTCTGGTTCAAATAGATAAGGCTCTGGATCTGCTACAAACCAGTCTCCATCATCTACAAATGATTCTGTGCTGTTTACGCGTAGCACTCATTGTTCTGTTGCCGGAAGTGAGTGGAAGGAAGCATCTCTTACTGCACTGATGCCGCAGTATTATTGCGCCGTAATATATAGTGCGTGTTTTTTCCGCTTAGAAAATTGTCAGTTTTAATTTTGTGAAACTGTACTTTGAACGTGTAACTACTGACATAACCATATTTAAATAGGGGAAACTTGGAAGATATTTATGGCTTCTAACTTCTCAAAAATTTAACCCCATGGGACTACATTGTAGCGGCAAAATGCTAACAGCGTCTTTGCTCCTCTTACGGCAATGAAGGCACACACACAGATCACTCAGCCACACATAACCTCAACTAAGCCCAGGTTATAACATATATATGTATGTAAAAGCGGTGAACTATTCCTTTAAGCCACAACAGGGTGACATATTTTAGATATAGTTTTACACTTATAATCGCTAGTTAGTCCTGCCTCCAGCTGATGTCACTGATGATGTCAGCAGCGAAAGGGTCAATGGGGTAAGTGCTAACTAGCTTCACGGATAGGCCATTGTACCTTTACTGTTATATACGCTCTATGGTCCCGACCCCACCAGTTGAGAACCACTGATCTAGATGACAGCAGCAAATAATGTCTTCAAATAATCTAGTCGAAACTACTGTAATATTCTCAAATCAAGTCAGTTAAAACCCATGCTTGATTTTTAGTTATTGTAGTGCTGGATAGGAACAACAGTGTATAGTGCTATTAATAACAGTCTTTTGAGAAATTATCCCTCATTTTGCTCCAAACCGTGCTAGAGGAAGCAGCCGTATCCATGTCAGGCCCTGTGTAAATCAGAGAAAGCATGTTGTGCCAGTTGGGCCTTGTTAGTCACTGCAGCTACACACAATGTGGTGGATTCCCCTGAAGCAAACTAATTATCTGCTACTTAACAGTCCGAACCCGCATCTGCCACGGGCTCTGAAGGAGACATCCATATTGTTCATTTTCCTCTCCTCCTTTTCATAACCACGCTCCTCTCTTCTCTACACACTGCAAAATCTGATCTAGAAATAAGTGACATTTTCTTGAAAGAAGTAGATTTTGTCCTTGGTTTGAGGAGGTAAGTAAATCGACTAGAGCCCGGCCGGTATGTATTTTTGGGGTCTGATACCGACACTGACATGAAGGGGGTTGGGAAAGACAATATAGGCCGATATGATTACTGATTAAATTTGTTGTAAATATAATTCATTTCAACCTCCCAGACAGCCTATAATTAAATATGTATTACTATGTTTCAATAGAAATAAAGTCATCAATTTTGAAAACACTTTGTTACAGGCTAATTTATTTAAAATCATTGCTTCAAATCGGGTTTCTCATGGCTCTAAGCATTCAAGCTTATTTAGTCAGTCATTCAATCTCATCAATCTTGTCATTGTTGCGTTCAGAAATGTACTTTTTGCAGTGTACAGTGCTTTTCTTTTTTCTCACAGAACCAGCTGGGGACTGGCCTTGGGATACAAACTACAAGCACTCAACCATATGCCGCCGATTTTCATGGAAGGTAACAAAAAACAGTGTGGGGAGGGGAGTTGTTAATGTTTCTTGTTGAAACGTTGCAGCGTAATAGCTAAGTAGGACATTTATCTGGCCGCGCTGGTCTTCCCCTGTTGAGCAGTCTCTCTTTCCCACAGCTAAATGCATCATACACTGCAAAAGCTGAAGTTTCCTTACATTTGCTCTTGATTTGAGTAACTCATTTCAAGAAGTCTGTCAATGAGGTAAGTTTTAAGACTTATCACAAGATTAATCCGATTTTTTTAATCTAATTTCGAGGGTGATTTGGCATTTTTTCTTAATTTACACTTTCTCAATTTCAATGACCATTTTCTCGAAAGGCATTTTTCTCACATTTTGGCAATAACATATTCACTTCACTCCAAACTTTCCAGTCTTGGACTTAATATTTTGAAGGTTTGTTCACAGGCATTTTTCAATGTTTTATTCAAATCTTTTCTTGTTTTGTGAGGTTCAAAACTCAATTAATCAGGCTAGGAATAAAATATTGAAAAAACCCTCCCAAACGTTTTTTTTTGTGAGAAAAATGAGAAAATGGTCACTGAATTTATTCCCCATATTCTGTTGAGAAACATTGGATCAGTGCAATAATCACTCTCTTCACTTTGTAAAGAGTAACTCATTTATTAGTGTGTTAAGAGAAAACTGGCCCAAAAACTGTTTTGTCTGCAGTGACTCCCCTTAAATTAAGAAAAAATATCTTCTTGCACTTAAAATTAGAAAATAAATCTAAATATACTTGAAAAACCTTTTATGTTTTACATGAAAACATAAAATGACAGAAAACTTGCAATACATTTATTCTTCATATTTATGCCAGGAATATCCAGCGAAAGTTTCAAATTGATATTACTCAATTAATTTTTTTCTGTATTTTCTGTAGCGTCTCGCCTTAAAAAAAGAAAAAGTGTCTAATTAAAGTCATTTATTTATAATAATAATAATAATAATGTATCAAACTTATATCGCACTTTTTTGGACACTCAAAGACGCTTTACATAGAAGGGACAAACAACAACATTTAAGGAAAAGCCAGTTTGAACAGATGGGTTTTGAGGAGTGATTTGAAGTCCAGTAGAGAGTCCAAGTTTCTGAAGTCCAGTCGTGAGTCCGAGTTTCTGAAGTCCAGTAGTGAGTCCGAGTTTCTGAAGTCCAGTAGAGAGTCCGAGTTTCTGAAGTCCAGTAGTGAGTCCGAGTTTCTGAAGTCCAGTAGTGAGTCCGAGTTTCTGAAGTCCAGTAGTGAGTCCGAGTTTCTGAAGTCCAGTAGTGAGTCCGAGTTTCTGAAGTCCAGTAGAGAGTCCGAGTTTCTGAAGTCCAGTAGAGAGTCCGAGTTTCTGAAGTCCAGTTGTGAGTCCGAGTTTCTGAAGTCCACTTGTGAGTCCGAGTTTCTGAAGTCCACTTGTGAGTCCGAGTTTCTGAAGTCCACTTGTGAGTCCGAGTTTCTGAAGTCCACTTGTGAGTCCGAGTTTCTGATGGGTTGAGGGAGTGAGTTCCAGAGGGTGGGGGCGGCGGCGGCGAAGGATCGATCCCCCAAGGCCCGGTGCTTAGTGCGGGTGATGGGTGTGAGGAGGTTGGTGTCGGCAGAGCGGGGCGGCGGGTGGGACAGTGTGGCTGCAGGAGGTCAGTGGGGTAGGGAGGGGTCAGGTTATTGAGGGACTTTTAATTTATTTTCTAATTTTAAGTGCAAAGGGTCTTATGTAATTTACTTACATACTCGACCAAGGACAACTACACCTATTTCAAGAAGACTTTACATATTTTTACATGACGTTTTGCAGCATCAGTGATTCCTGACAAATTTAAATAATATAAAAAGTGACCGTGAGCAAAAAACAATTTCCCCGACTCGTTCCCCTGTGTACTGCTACAGAGCAGCCGCCCTGAGTGTTCCCTGGTTTCAATATTGACGAAATAAAAAAACATACAATTTTGATCCATCTTTTATGTACGTCTGAATCTTTCTTTTCTGTCGGGAAATTATGAAGGAAGGGAGGTTTACAACCAAATTTCTTCTTTCTGTCCATGTAGGTGGACTCAGAGAAGCCTTATCCGCCAAAGTTCAAGTCTATAAACTCTGTTAGGGAAGTTGAACATGGCACAAAGGACCTGTCATTCTACAAGTGACTTAAGGCTTTAAACCAATCCCTGTCCATGGTTAGCTACCTGCACCAAGTGGTTTGTTTGGTAGTAAATTTTCTAAATTATTTTCCCCATATTAAGCGATTTCGATTAGATTTTTGTCTAAAAAATAAATAAATAAAAAGAAATAAAGATGGTCTTAACAATAGTAGTGGTGATTATATAGATTGCGGGACACGGCCTGATCCTGTTGTAATGCTACATCACTTCTAAACTGCGCTAACTGCTAACTTTCTACTAAAGAAGCAGAAATGGGCACTTCCCCTCCCACACAGCAGCTATACAACGACGCCACACAGCTCTCACATGGCCAGAGACAAAACAAAAAACATGTGCAGAGATCGCACAAAAGTGAAAGTGTTTGAAGAAACAACGCCAGATTGCAACAGCTAGCTATGTTGGCTAGCGCGCTAGCACAGATTAAGTTTATTAACAATTGTTAGAAAAGCATCTCTGGCCTACTCTTCCATTGGAGTAGAAATCCTAAAGAAATGCTCATGTTGCTTAGTGCTCCAATATTTGGGAGAAACTGCAGGTAATTTTTTCACCATCAGCTACTTTACGAAGCTGTATTGATTTTGAGGACATGTAACTGGAAACAATTGAGCATTTACTGTCATCTACTGGACTAGACTTGTAATTGCTAGTGAGCTGTATGTGTTTTTTTCTGAGGATGGATTGGCCAGTTGGCTTGACGAGTAAACCACGCGTTTATCGTGATTTACCTTTTTTTAATATCGAGATTCGATTCAAATTTGATTAATTACCCAGCCCTATTTGATAGCCTTTTTTTTTTTTCACTTGATCGACTTATTGGCAGATTTCTTGAAACTAGTCACTCAAACCAAGGGCATATTCAGTCATTTCAAAAACTTATTTCTAGATGACTTTTTGTAGTAGTCTCGTTGAAACGTTGCAGCGTAATAGCTAAGTAGGACATTTATCTGGCAGCGCTTGTCTTCCCCTGTTGAGCTGTGTCTCTTTCCCACAGCTAAATGCATCATACATCCAGGATTTGTGCAGCTTTTTACCACACACACACACAAATTTCCCACACATTTCCACACACTGTAACGGCGCTGAGAGGGAGCCGGGGCCAACACAGAGACAGCTCGCTCATTAAGACAGTTTCTTCTTGGATTGAGGCCAAATATCTGCAGGTTATAAAGACGCTGATGTAACGGTGCGGAGCAAGTGCCGGTCTAGAAACGTGTTTTTAGAGCTGCGCGGGGTCAGCTGCTGATGTCATTTACAGTAGGAACGTGCCACAGTGAGTGATGCTGCAAAAAGTGATATCTTGATGAGTTAAAAATACTCGAATTCAGAATATATAACTTTATTTTGAGTAATTTTGACTTGCCACGTAAAATGATCTGCTAATGGAACACATATCTATGGCTACACAATATTTAGTCAATGTTTTTTCATAATAACAATAATGTATTAGTCGTATTTCCAGACATGACAGGTTTCTAAAGAGCCTTTAGTTTAAAATGGAGGGGGAGGGGAGTGGGAATGGTAGTAACTAAAGTAATGGTCAAAATGCAGATTTCTAGTCTTAGTTTATTGCTAATTTCTCTGTTATGCCAATCCACACGAAACAAAAACTGTCGCAAAGTTCAATGTCTCAAAGTTCAATGAACTAAGGCCTAATTATTGGTGTCCAAAAGTGGTGACAATATTCAAAAATATGTGGGTGATGTTGGCCAGTAGAAAAGACTTTCAGCCATAAGAATAATACGACAATTACAACATTTGGAAATTTCTCTCCCATAGAGTTGTATTGGTGCCTGCTCCAAAAGAAATAGAGTTCTGTAACGTGAACACCATCTATTCCTAAACCGCAACATCTCCAGCTCTGTGAAGATTCTGCACTTCCACTTTTATATGAACTGAATGTAATTGTAAATGTCCCTCTTATAGTTATAGTTCATTTAGCCAAAGCCTCTTTATGTCGCAAAGGCAAAAATAGCTATAGTATCTCCAGGGTGTCTTGTAGAACAGTGTTTCTCAACTGCTGGGTCTGGACGCAAAAGTGGGTCGTGGAATGATTTTCAGTGGGTCACGAGCCTTGCCCTGGGAACTTTTTTTTTCTGTCAGTAATTGTCTGAAGAAGTATAAACACCCTACTTTACACAGCAAAAGAATTATATCGTGATAAGCTAAAATGACTCAAATGAAGTCATTTTGACCCTCCTCGAACCGCCACCTTTTCGCGGTGCAGGGGTTTGAGCACCTGAAATGGAGCTTCAGCCATGGACAAAAGTGCTGCACCCCTGAACTTTTTCCATTAAATTAAGGATTTCTCCCAGAAGGTTCGTCCAATTACACATCTTTTGGTATATATCTGTTCATTTCCTTTGTGTGTATAGACCCTTTCACTGCTTACATCATCAGTGACATCAACTGGAGGCAGGAAGTGAGCAAGAGAAAAAAAGATTAAACTAAATCTAGCCATTATAATTGTAAAACTACAATTAAAATATGTCGAGGAATGACATTTGAGACTCTAAAATAAGGTTTTATCTGATATTTCCAAAAACAGTCAGACATTTATTTATTGTTACTATGAAAACAGCTACAAAGGAAATATATAGGGATCTAGCTTCCCGCCTCCAGCTAAGCCCCAAACGTTTCCAAACAATGAAAGCTTGTTTAAACTCACCTGTGGCAAGTAACAGGTGTAACAAGTGTGGGCAATGAAGAAATCATATCTGGAAAAAGATAAAAAGGAGAGAAGTTGACTCAATCTTCGAATTGCATCTGTCTGTGCCTGTCATACTAAGAATGGAGAACAGAAAGAGGAGAGGGGAACTGTCAGGGGACTTGAGAACCAAAATTATGGATAACACTAAGATTCCAAGTCTATATCCAGAGATCTTAATGTTCCTTTGTCTACAGTGTGCCACAAAATTAAAAAGTTTACACCCCATCATACTACAGCTAATGTCCTGGACGTGGGCAGAAGAGAAAAACTGATGAAAGAAAGCAACGCAGAATACTCCGGATGGTGGATGAGCAGCCTCAAACAACTTTTTAAAGGAACTCACGCTGTTCTGCAGGCTCACAGTGGATCGGTTTCAGTGTTGGGGCTTATTTTTATGACACTTGAGGACACCAATGCCGCCCCGTTCCCATTATTCTCTTTCACATGCATATGCCTTTGCCTCGGGGCAGGAGTATACGGGGCAGGCTCTCTCCCCCATTAACCTATTGGCTGGATAAATCAAAGACCAGGGCAGAGCCGGGGACCCTCGGTGCTTCCTCCGTTTGAGATAAGACGAACACCCTGCTCCAGCCCGAAGCCCATGCAGCCCGGTGATATATGGATCTACAGGGGCTAATAGCAAAGTATTGACAGGGAAATGGTGTGCTTATCCTGCTACTGCATGCTGAGGAGAGGTCCCCGAAGCAGATGGGAGACACTTTAGGGAGAGGGAGCGAGGGAGGAGGAGGGCCAGAGGATGAAGTAGAAGTGGACTGGGACAAATTAGGAGTCTTTATAGCTTTATTTTGGCTAATTTATCCGGCGCCTGAGCTACAAACATGCATCTCAACTGATACAACAAAGAAAGGTGGGTTTTATAAGTTAAGGGTGATGCAAATGTAAGGGATTTTGAGACAAGAGAAAAGAATACAGGAAAAGGCAATTACAGGGAGAAAACTGCAGAAAAAACTCTTTTTTTTTTTTTTTTCATGTTTTGGGCTAGTTTGCTCATAATATATAAACTTTCACCTGGAAACAAATAAATGACCTAATCTATGCAATAAGGAGAGTAATTATTACACGTATTAAATGTTTTGTCCATAGAACTATATGGGAAAATGTAACTTCAATGACCATTTCCTCAAAAGGCATTTTTCTCACATGAGTCATCTAGAAAGTAAATTCTTCTTGAAATAAGTAAATTTGCCCTTGATTTGAGTAGGAAATTAAAACAATCTGCCAGTGGAGCAAGTATTTTTGCACTTAAATTGAGAATTCCACTTAAAATTAGATAAAATATCTCAATATAGGTGAAATATGTGTTTACTTAATCTGAGTGCAAAATATGTATTCCACTGACAGATTTCTTTTACTTGGCAAGTCAAAATTACTCAAATTAAGATATAATATTTTGAATTTGAGCAATTTTAACTAGTCAAGATATCACTTTTTGCAGTGTAGTAACTCCAAACCTCCCAGTCTTGTACTTGAAATATTTTGAAGAATATTTAAGTCATAGCCTGATTTATTGAGCTTTGAAATCTAAAAAAGAAGGCAAAAAAACAAACCAAAAAAAAACATATGAAACTGAAAAACTAATGCAGTTATCAGTTATAGTCATACTGTATCAATATTAAACTTTTGCTGTATATTAAATATGAGGAAAAAAATGTATTGGAAGTCATTGTTGTCATGTAAAGGTATCTGATACAGAGTTGTTGAATGTAATTAAGTGTTCATGAGCCTAATAATGGAGGGGAAAAAGCTGTTCTTGTTGCGGGAGGTTCTGTTCCAGATGGAGGTGAGGATGGACTGGATGGTGGTCCCGTAGAAATCCACCATCCTCTTGGGCGGCCAGTTGAGTTTCCTCAATTTCCCCAGGAAGTACATCCTCTGCTGGGCCTTCTTGATGAGGGAGCTGATGGTCGGCTCCCACTTGAGGTCCTGGGTGATGGTGGTGCCCAGGAAGCGGAAGGAGTCCACGACGGAAATGGGGGTGGAGGAGTCTGTCAGTGACTTTTCTGAAGTCCACGATCATCTCCACGGTAAATCTTGAAATGTCGCCTTGTTTTTTGGGGTTCAAAACGAAATAAATCAAAGTTTGAAGAAGAAGAAGAGCTTTATTTATATAGCACCTTTCACAGACATAGTCACATAGCGTTTTACATGAGAGCGTTTGGAGTCTGTGGGTGCTCCTAAAGTGGAGATGGTGTTGCCACAATGTGAGAAAAATTAATTTTGAGAAAATAGTCAATGAAGTTACATTTTCCCATATAGTTTGATGGGGTTAAATCCGTGCAATAATTACACTCATTATTGTAAATTGTTTCCAGTTCAAAGTATGCATGCTGAGAAAGCAAACTGGATCAAAACCTCTTAAATTGTGACAGCACATACAAGATCCACAACGCACAGACCACGAAGGCAGTAATACTCCTCCCTGACAGTGGCCACAGATAGAGACATAGCCGTGCTCCCATAGGCCGGACCTTTAATGTTGAAGTCAGTAGGTTATCGCTGAGGGGCCTGCACCTTGCTCTAAGTGCCTGGATTGATCAAACAAGCCATTCCTGCTCTGATGGCGCCTAATGGTAACACTTCATCAAACTCAGTGCAGATGTGCAGAGAAACCGCTGATAAAGAAGTTACTGTGCGACCAATCTACACAGGCCTAAACTAATCCCGCAATAAAACTAGATTGAAAGTAATTTAGCTCAAATGAACTGCTTCACGTAACTAAAGGCTTATTAGTGACTGAATGGTACTTTAATGGCATATATGCTTTTGTAGAGGTCCACTGCTGCCACTGATACAATTTAAGATGAGACACATTACAAGTGAATAGGGAAAAAAATATTGAGTGACAACAATTTGGAACTTGTTCTGAATATCACTGATATAAATATGAGGGGAAATGTATTGGACTTTTTCCTGTTACTTTATGTTTTCATATAAAACTAAGGCATATCCCGTAAAACTAAAGGCCTAAATTTGTGGTGACGAAATCAAATAATGGATAGAACCAGGTTTAAATGCATGGTTTTATTTCATTGATATATTAATTACAAAGATTTGTTCAGAGGGGATTTTGTACATCTTGTTTAGCCTTTGAATAAACTAGTTAGGGAATAAATCTGCAAAAAATCAAATTTCACCATGTTTTTTTATGGTTCAAAACTCAATAAATCAGACGAGAAACTAAATAATGAAAAATCCCTCTAAACAAAACTTCAAAGTATTGTTAAATACAAGACTGTAAAGTTTGGAGTCTGCAAGTGTAAGTGGAGATGTTGTTGCCACAATGTGAGAAAAATGCATTTTGAGATAATGGTTATTGAAGTTACAATATAGTTTTATGGCAGACCTGGGCAAACCCCGGCCCGTGGGCCAGATCCAGCCCGCCAAACAATATAATCCGGCCTGCTGCTCATTTTCCATTAAAAAATGTAATATTTTCAACATCTTCTGTGTGGCTTTCGCAGCGTAATTGTGCCACTTCAGCACCTCTTTGAGAAGTGTGTCTTAGCGCCGTGAACCTGCCAGAGCGGCCTCACATGAAAACATGGCTCTACCTGTGTTAAACGGTGTAAGAGGCTA
>OMNZ01089106.1:0-11050 GCA_900303255.1 Lesueurigobius sanzi
GGTTTGGGCCATGGGTGTGGGATGTTTTATTTGTTACACGCAGTCAATAATATTCAAGCAGCTATAAGTGATAAGGAGGTGGTGCAGGGGGTTTTTCATTGTTCAGGCCTGTCATATCAGATCAGCTTTAGGCGCAACTGCGATGGGGCGATAATCGACGTCAATTCAAGAGTTAGAGGCCAGTGTTGTGCTCATTCTATTTGAATACGGGTGAGATTGTATCACCCGCCCTTCAACATGTGCGTAACATACTGAAAAAATACATACGCACATTGTTATTATTATTATTAGGGTAAGCATATTTTTTGCATTCATAATCATCCAGGTGTATTTGTTGCAGAATAAATTTGAAAAAAAAAAAAAGGTTAATTTCAGTCAAAATACAGGATTCTTCACTTGAAAACTTTTATGCTCTTCTTCCCACGTTTTAAATTCAAAACAAAATGTGCATGTTGTAACTAAAGTGTATTATTACATATATATTCATAACATTTTCTTCCCACTAAGCTTTGGATATCACAGTCTCCTTTACCGATGATCGTAGAAAATCAGGCAGATGAAGCCATTCCAGACTAACCGCTATCAAAAAATCAATTGCGAGCGGCACATGCGTCAGGCTAAAAATAACAAGTAACTTTTAGATTTGTTTATTTGGAAAGTGAGGATAGACGGGATTCAATCTGACAAAGGTGAGGCCGGTAAAGTGCCTGACACACTGTATGTGCTGCAGCTCTAACCTCTAGGCTTCACTTCTCTATGAGGACATGTGTGGATCAAATGTAAGACGCTGTGTGTGTGTTTCTCTTTTATTTTGATCATCATGTTCTCTCTTTTATGCACTTGTACTAAAAGTAGGTGTACATTATTCCCTGCCTATTATATCCAATTAAAGCCTCCTCGTGGTGGTTTATTGTGTTATAAACTACTATTGCGTGTGGTTCAGTAGACAAATACAATGTGTGTGTGGGAGTAGCGCCTGCCTACCACCGGGACAGGACTGGGGAGGGACAGAGGGGGGTAACTTGGCCACTGCCCATGGGGGCTTGGGCCACTCTAAATCAGTTAGTTTTGGAGGAGATCCTAGTCGGCTTTTTAAGAGGCTCCATTATAGGCTTGTTAATGCGTCGGCCGAGGGGAAACACTACTAACTGCACTCAATTCTCTATGTACCCAGTCTCCTGTAGCACTCCCAGCTCCTTTTAGCACTTTTCTGGAGGAGTGAAAAGTGCATCTACCATATTTCACATGAGACACACCTATATCTGTATATTCCTGTACCATTTTATTATATGGCTGTAAGGGGTATGGGTTGAGAGTTTAGCAGGGGGTACTTGGAATAATGTCAGATAAAAAATAAGATTAGAAAATTGAATTTTTTGATTATTATGGTCAAAGAAAAGACATTTTAAAACATTTAACTGTAAAGAGTGAGAGTTTGAGAGTATTTAGCTGTATTTTACCTGATAAATTGGAGTTTTTGTCATTCACTTTCTAACTAATCAACAAAACCATCGAAGCAGGGGGTACTCGGAGTATAAATGAAAGGCTCAAGGGGTACGTGAGACAAAAAAGGTTGGGAACCACTGCTCTAAAGCACTAAGATTACCCTATCCTGCTAATATACCAGTATTTCCTTTTGTGTGTGTAATGTGTGTTAATCATTCAGGGAAAACAGTGATCGCGTCGACCTTCCCTGAGATTTACTGTCCCAACTGACCCCCAATGTCCACAACAATTACAGTGTTTTTCATGTGGCAGGAAGGACATCCTGTGTAAAACACTGTGCGACTGGATTTTGGTGCATTTGAACCTCTGTGACTAAGAGAAGCTCACAAGTGTTTGGAGATCTTTTCATGCATCCAGACTGATGGGGACTTGTCAGCCACAGGCTGGTTATTCACACTAATACACAAGGACAAGGTGAAGTGTCCTACACAGCTACACAGCAGTATAGCACAGAGATTAGCGGACCACCCTCCCGGTCTTGTGTTAACCTTGTCAAATGCATGCAAAAGATGCAAAAATAGTATTTGAAGAGTTCATTTGCAAAAACAGATAAGTGCCATTGACAAAAATCAACGTAAGCTTGTAATTTTCTGTAATGACCACATCTATTTTAGTAAATTAGAAATATTAAGTCACTTGTTTTTGATGAAACTGATTGCACTTTACTGTTCCTGCTGTCCCTTTTAGAGCACGCTGATGAAAATCTTTAAGAAGCAAATTCAAAACGGAGATATCTGTTTTTGCAAATAAACTCCTCATTTGTTATATTAACCTTCTCCAATGCATTTCTAAATGAAAGATAAACACATAAAATATCCATATAGTAAAAGCTGAACACAAATATGTTTGACAATAATTCAGTAACTGGGACAAAAATAAAAATGAGAGGCTCCAACATCAAAACAATATAGTACAAACTGTGCGTTGATCCTGGCTGTGCCCCTGCTCTCTCTCTCTCACTCAGTGCGGTGTGAAATGCGTTAGGCAGATCGAGAGTTTCTTTGAAGATTTATTTGGGAGCCTTGAGGGGCTGGAGGAGTGTGTTATTGCATATTTAGGACAGTGTGCGAGGGTCTTTTGAGAGAGTGTGTGTGTGTGAAATTTTAATTCACACCAGCCGAGAGAAGAGGCTTACTTCATTTATCACCGAGAAGAGATACCCAGCACAGAGCTTCTCTACTTGTCCCAGAGGTTCACTGTGGGACTGGGCTGGGTAGCTGCAGAACCATAAGCGCAAATCCGAAAAACAGGACATTTACAACATCCTTGGTTCTTTAGCAATGTTGTCGTTTGTGTTGATTTTGTATGAGCTACTGATGGGGCATAATAAGAGCAAGTTCAGTTATGGTTTAGCCATAACTTACACGACGCTGGCCATGTAAGTTTGTTACCATACAGCGAGACATAAAGGATTGTACTATTCCTCAAGCAGAACAGGTTTTGTTGTGTGCGTTAGATACATTTTTACATCAACAACAATAATCAAAGGATTCAGATCACTGTTTAGACCCTAGAGTCCTACAGAAGTCGTCTGTCGAATTCTAACGCAAAACTCAACACTATTTCATGGTCTCACTGGCTGCGTTGCCATTGTGCAATCACTCAATGTAATTTACCTCTGATGTAGACGGCTGCTCTCTGTTTTTATTGAAGAGATATTGAACGGTTTCTATGGTTCTCTTTCTTATCAATGCTATACATTCTCTGTGATTATCTTGTTCATAGTCTGTATTAAAAATATGAATACACACATGCAGATGCAGCACCTAATTTTGTGCACGCGTTACAATAAGACACACCATTCCGCAGCTTTCACTGACTTTTCTTTCCCCTTTTGCTCATACCTCGACCATTGCCTCATAACAAGCCCCTCTGCCGCCTGCACTGGCTTTGTTCTGCACAAGGCTGAGCTATAGGCAGCGGTATTGCCACACCTGAGGTGCAAGCTAATGTCTTCGAGCTCTGCATCCTGAACTGTTGTCAAGGAAAGGTGGCTCGCGGTCGCCCTGGAAACCGAGCTCCCAGCATGCTTTGTGTGAGTGACAGGAGTGAGGTGTGACAGAGGGAGCGTGGCGTGTGAATGGACATGCCACAGGACGGACGGGCTCAGAAAGAATCTGGTCATTTTCTCATGTCTCCCGAACCTAAATGACAGCATCACATCTTCCTATTTTACTTCTGTGGCTTTCGGATCAAAAAATAAGTACATTTTAAAATATCTATATGATGAATGGCGGTGGCATTAGTAAACATTATACATTTGTACATGTGTTTGTCTCAAGATAAAATGACTTGATTGAGGAAAGGACGTGGGAATAGTAGAAGCATTAGCTGTGGTTGTTGATTAAACGGCCTGCGGTTCACTCCCTTCTCTGTCTATATGATTAACATGAGAAAATGCTTTAAGACCCCCATTGTGCAAAACATTCAACAACCTTGAGGGTAGCGGCAGATGTAATTGTGTGGCAGGGCAGAATACAGCAGATTCAGCCCGAGCTCGCCCCGCTCCCCTCTGTGCCTGCTCATCCGGAGCCGTCCCACTGAGTGTCCTTCTCACCGAAGACGTGCGTCCTCTGTGTCCACAAATCGAGCCCCCTTCAGCCGCTAAAACAATCACGACTTGGGGTCGAGTAAACTGTGGTTACGTCCGTAGGTCCGTCCATTAATAGCCAGATGTCTCCAAATCACGCAAAACAAAATCTATGTGCAGTTTGAGAACAGCAACAGCGGTCATACTTTACATTTTCTGGGATTCATTCTATAATAATAATAAACCTATAGCCGTTTGTTAGATGTATTTTCCAGTGAGTTGTTCCACAGCTCTTTTCTTTCTTATTACATTTTTTAAAACTTATATAAGTCTAAGGACCATTTATGCTAGAACTCCAATGGCACATTTCTGTGGTGATGTTGAATTTACGACATCCCATCTCTGACTATGTAGGTTTAGTTTAGTTTCTTGGAGTTTTCTTAGAGTTTATTGGAGTTTTTTCCGTCCGCGGAGGAGGGTCTAAGGATCGGGGATACCCTAGACTTGCTTTGTTTAGATATTACATTTGTGTGACATTACATGTGTTTGTGACCTTTCAGTTTTTGATCTTTTTGTGTGTGTCTGTGACGCCCTTTGAGAGGACTCCTGTTGTAACATTGGATGATACCAAAATAAATTGATTGATTTCTTAAAGGGGCTATACCTGATTTCTTTTCCTAATAGTGGAATGAAATTCGTTTTTCCTCCTCTAGTACATTGCAAACTCAAACATTTGTGGAAATAATACTGTGCATCTAAATATAAAGTATTTATTTCCAATATCATGAGTTTTCAGGCTAGTTTTCTAGTATTTCTGTGACTAACCCAAAAAAGTGACCCCGCCAGTTGTGAAATGTGCTTATAAACTCATCTGTAAGAACAAACATGATTTTAGAAATGTGTGAGGAAAGTTAGGAATGTGTTTGGACCATAAATATCAATTTACTCTACTCGGTCCCTCTTCCATTATTTGCAATTTAAAAAATTATGAAAAATCCGGTATAGTGCCGTTAAGTCTTGGTTAAGAAAATACACTGGCTATTAGTGCAGGATAGAATAATGTACTCATTATTATCACTCCTTAATAATGTGATAACTAATAAGTGTCTTGAAATACTGCACTTCAACAGCACGACAAGAACGTTTGCATATAAATCAATGTGCAAAAGGAATGAATAACCAGAAAGAATAACTGTGCAAGAGAAAACAATAGAGTTAAAACATTATTATAAGCTGAACAGCACCAAAATTGTGAAATAGTGAAATGTCTGTAGAGAGTTGATAAATGTGTGTCTATGGTTATGATGGACTGTAGTCACCAGTATCATCATCATCAATACTTTAATACAAGGTTCAAAGTTAAAAACAGAGAAAGTTAGAGCAGACACCTGTACCACTGATGTACCAGGGATGCCACAGTTCAGGCTGGTAGTGTGTGGCACTGATTTTGAGGTTAGTCAAAACTGCACGAAAAGTCTGGATCCCGGCAGAAACAAACAAGTGGCTGGCACTCTCTGGCACAAAAAGACATTTCAACAAAATTCTTAAAGCCACTATACCAGATTTTTTTCCCAATAGTGGAATGATTGTTTAGTCCTCAGCCCCTTTGTTGATACTTTTCATCTAAATATAAAGCAGTTGTGCCAGTTTCATTAGCTTATAGGCTACTTTTCTAGGTTTTCTGTGACAGTGGCCCTAAACAGTGACCCTGCAAGTTGTGAAATTTGTTTATAAACTTATCTCTGTGAAGAAATTGGATGTTGGGAATGTGTTTGGAAGGTTAGGAATGAGTTTTGGCCTCAACTAATAATTTAATTTACGCTCTCCCTCTTTCATTGTTTGTACTAAAAAAAAATCAGGTCTAGTGCCTTGGTGGTCATTTAGTTTCCATGTGCTTGATTGTTTGTTTCTATTCTATGGGTTCTGTGCAAAAATGCATTGATATGGAAATATAACCTGGACTTGACAAAATATGGAGATACAACTTGGATATGAAAACTGGATATGGAAATATAACTGGGACATGTAAAACTGGACATGAGTCTAAAATATAATTTAGAATTGTATACCTTGGAAAAGCAAATGTGAGATGTAAATTGTCTTTATTTTCTGTTGCTGTTTATAATAAACTGTTGGACCCCAGGAAGAATAGCGGCAGTTTGGCTACTCAATAAACATAAACATATGCATATGTTGTGGGACAATAAGGTAGTTAACATACCCAAATCACATACATTTGATTGATCCTCAAGGGCATGTTCTCAAAAAGTCCCCAACAATAATCCAGATGGCCAGATGGTGTCTGGTATGATGCACAACATTTTTATCTAATGTGAAATAAAAGCAAGTGAAAAAACAAAATGTACCAAAAGGTTGACTACTTCTGCAGCATGAAGCACTCAGACTCTCAGACTCTCACCTGTCTCTCAGACTCTCACCTGTCTCTCAGACTCTCACCTGTCTCTCAGACTCTCAGCTGTCTCTCAGACTCTCACCTGTCTCTCAGACTCTCAGCTGTCTCTCAGACTCTCACCTGTCTCTCAGACTCTCACCTGTCTCTCAGACTCTCACCTGTCTCTCAGACTCTCACCTGTCTCTCAGACTCTCAGCTGTCTCTCAGACTCTCACCTGTCTCTCAGACTCTCAACCTGTCTCTCAGACTCTCAGCTGTCTCTCAGACTCTCACCTGTCTCTCAGACTCTCACCTGTCTCTCAGACTCTCACCTGTCTCTCAGACTCTCAGCTGTCTCTCAGACTCTCACCTGTCTCTCAGACTCTCACCTGTCTCTCAGACTCTCAACCTGTCTCTCAGACTCTCACCTGTCTCTCAGACTCTCAACCTGTCTCTCAGACTCTCACCTGTCTCTCACCTGTCTCTCAGACTCTCACCTGTCTCTCAGACTCTCACCTGTCTCTCAGACTCTCAACCTGTCTCTCAGACTCTCACCTGTCTCTCAGACTCTCACCTGTCTCTCAGACTCTCACCTGTCTCTCAGACTCTCACCTGTCTCTCAGACTCTCACCTGTCTCTCAGACTCTCACCTGTCTCTCAGACTCTCACTTGTCTCTCAGACTCTCACCTGTCTCTCAGACTCTCACCTGTCTCTCAGACTCTCACCTGTCTCTCAGACTCTCACCTGTCTCTCAGACTCTCAACCTGTCTCTCAGACTCTCACCTGTCTCTCAGACTCTCAACCTGTCTCTCAGACTCTCACCTGTCTCTCAGACTCTCACCTGTCCTGCTGCTGTGCTCCAGTCCTCATGCTCTGAACGGCCTCCGGCACAAGGCGCACACTAAAACTGACCGTCCACACTTCATTCTCATGGTTTTAGTTGTTTTTTTTCATTAGCAGCAGTTATAATCCATACACGCGTTTATTTACTCCAATAATGGAGCTATCGCTGCAGAAATGTAAGTAAAATCAGCTCAGAAGACATGTCTTGATGTGTGATATTGATTTGTTTTTGTCCATACTGACCTTTGGGATGACTCCTGTTGTGATATTGGGCGTTATAAAAATAAATTGATTGGTTGATTGATTGAAAGATCCTCTATAGAAACAATCACTCCCTCTGTGACCCTTAAAAGCACAGATACGTCACTGGGATTTTTTTTATGAATTAAACTTAATCTATAAACTAATTTATAGTTTTAGAAGATGAATTAAATCAGCAAATTGCAAGATATTAAATATTGTTAAGTATTAGCAGTGAAAGTGGTGCATCTGAATGAAAAAACATAGGCGTACCAGTGACACCACCTCAAAGTGTTAGTTTGGAGCCCAAAACAGAATAATAAGGACCATAGCAAAAACAACAAAGACAACAAGATGACCATAAAACTAAATGAAAAACAAACAAACAAACACAAACTAACAACAACGTTATAATAATAATTGAATTGAGACTCCGCGGGTGGGTGAGTAAGTGTGAGGTGTGAGGAGTTCATTTTTAAAAACAATACAACAAAATGAATAAAAACAATACTAAACCTGCAGTGACAATAGTGTCCAAGGTGTGGACTCAGTGCTTTGGGTGATTAGAGGCTGTTTCTCTCAATGGCACCACACATGGACCTGCCCTTGTCTCTACTCCAGAGACAGCCAAATCATCTTTCATCATGGTCAGCAATAAGTGCAGACATTTCCAGACTTGGATGTGAAGGGTTCAATCTTCAAAATGCCAGATAAAGTGTGAGACCAATAACAGATACAGTATCAGACGGGAGGCAGCAGTGACCTGACGAAATGACCACTTCCTGAACACTGGCCAGATAAGCAAAGACCAGGAGGAGCGGGCTCCGAGGAGCACCTGTCAGCACTGCAACTTTGATTCTTTACTTCTACATCTCAGGACTCTGAGAACAGCTTTACTCATATCTGAAAGAGCGGTGGAAGAGTGAGAGCAGAGAGACTCTTCAAGGCTTCAAGTTCAATTTTCTATTTGCTTGATGTTAAACCTGTTCTTCACAAATCAGCGCCTTTGGAGGAAACTCCTGTGATATATGATGTTCCAGGGTTTGTTTGTTGTTTGTGGTTTGTTTTTGTTGGTCTTCGGCCTTCACACGTCCTGAAGCACTACTGAAACACACTGAGCATCTAATCATTTAGGTAATCGATTAATCGGACAATTATTTTTACGCAAAATGTGCATGGAAAGTGTCATTTTTCAAAGCTTTCTGCCACATGAAGCTAAAGTGACGCCGTTGGAGGACGTCTTGATGGAGTGAACTTAAAGGTAATGTCTGTAGGATGCTCTTTGTACAAGTTTCACATGTCATTCCTCATTTGAAAGCTAAGAACCTCTAAAATTCTGTCTGGATTGTGAAAGAGAGAGCGAGAAAGTCCTCTTTCTTCTCTGATTAGATTATGGCCCGAGATTTATCTCATATTTGGAACAATCAGATTTACAATCAGAATTAAGATTCTTCAGTCTTCATCTTAAACACGTTTGTGGGTCTCTTAAGAGTGTTTAAGTCTTTTCGCTGAGGACGATCTTTGGACTAAGATCGAAATGTCCCACACTTCAACTACAGAGTACAGATGAAGACCGAAGAATATTTGCCTGAGATGGACAACTCAATGACTGAGAACCTACACAGACGAATCAGAGCAAAAATATTTGCAAAAAAGCCTTGTAAAAACAATGCCTTCAGAGACAACAAAACAACATTTTGATGTAATCCTTACTCTGTCTGAGTTTGTACAGCCCAGAAACGATTAATCAATGACCAAACTAGTTGACAACTATTTCAATAATCAATTAGTTGATGATTTATTTTTTCAGCCCTACATCTAATGCTATCTGCTTCTAAGAATTCAAGTCACTCTTCACTGTGATTGGTTACATTCACCTGTCACTCACAAGGCATTATGGAGCTTTCCAACAGTGTACAATGATTTACACTGATGCCTATTTCTGTATGAGGCTAAAAACATAGCCCACTAAAGGTAAACATTAAAGGTTGTGTAAGAATTTGTAATTGTTGTGCTTTTCTTAAACAAGTAAGAGTGCACGCTAAAGCAGGATAACACATCATTTACCTCCTGCCCTCTTCAATGTCCCGCTTGACTCTTGACAATTTTGTTCCCACTTATTTCCAAGCAGATAGTTGGAGATATCCAAAATGTCGCCCCAATAGACACGCCGTTGACAGTGTGAATTCCCAACAGTCACACTTTTTCCCAGCCGATCATCATTATCGCTGTTATCACAAACTGCAATTAACCAGAACGAAGGCTGAGTGTGTGTCATTAAATATTTGTCTCCAATTGTGATTAGAGAGGCTCCCACATTAGTCGCTGTGGTGAGAATTTGAGCTTTGACGGGCTGTTAAACGCTGTGGTATGAAAAGGACGGTTTATTATTATTATCTGCTTGCATGTGTATGTCGAAAGATGTGCCTGATGGTTAGGATTTTGAGAAGCTAATTTTGTTTTGGTTGGAACGTGTGTCACATGATCTCAGCTCTATATGTAAAACTGAAAGAAAAACAAACATTTAGGCAACAAGCATTCAATCCAGATTCTCTTCAAAGACTAATAACTATCCC
Organism: Lesueurigobius sanzi; assembly: GCA_900303255.1. Lineage (NCBI taxonomy): Eukaryota > Metazoa > Chordata > Actinopteri > Gobiiformes > Gobiidae > Lesueurigobius > Lesueurigobius sanzi. The sequence goes on from OMNZ01089106.1 coordinate 10,089, forward strand.
TATGTGAAAATATATTGATTTTATGGTATGTATACTGTATCATCTGTTATGAATTCTCCATGATTACTGTACATTTTTTTCTTTCTGTGTGGAGTTTGCCTGTTCTCCACGTGTCTGTGTAGGTTTCTTCTGGATACACTGTTTCCCCTAAAACTAATACACAACCACTCACAACTTTGAACACCGTCCGTCCATAGGAGTGGCTCCCTTCCCCAATGTGGTTCTCCTCGAGGTATTTCCATTTTGTCCCACGTGGTTTTCTTGAGTTTTTCTTTGCCGTGGGGGAGGGTCTAAGGATGTGGGAAACCCCAGGCTGACATTTCATTGACATTTCAGTGTTTGATGTTTGATACTTGTTTTGTGTTTGCACCGACCTCTGAGATGACTCCTGTTGTGATATTGGGCGTTACAAAATCTGATTGATTGATTGATTGGACACATTTAACACATACATTCACAGGCTGTTTCTCTATGTCGAGGTATCTTGCCTTTCTTTGGTCAAATGTAGGGTTGGGTACCGTTAAACGATACCAGTCTGGTATCGAAAAAATAATGTAGGAACTACCGATATCGAAAAATGAATTGGTACCGAAAACAGGTACCGAAAAAATATTTATCTTTAGAAAGCAAATTTGTCTTCCTGGTGGATCTGAGACTGCAGTAAAGAAAGGGCTAAGGTGTTTCAGCTCAAATAAATTATAAAAACACTAAAAGAAACAGGATTTTATAGAATAAATGATCATTATTGTTCTGTTTTATGGTTCTACAACAAAACTAAAAATCAAGCACCAGGATAAATGACTCGATTTGAGAATATTAGTCTTGTTTAGAGCAGTTTTGACTAGATTAGGCACATTTACTACTGTCATCTACATTATTTGGTTTATTTCATGACAATTTTTACTGATTCTAAGGTAATCTCACTTGAATTAGGAAAATAAAACTGCCCAAAGACCAATTTT
>OMNZ01089108.1:0-12452 GCA_900303255.1 Lesueurigobius sanzi
GGCTGGGGCGAAGATTCACCTTCCAGCAGGACAATGACCCTAAACACAAAGCTAAATCTACAATGGAATGGTTTAAAACAAAACATATTCATGTGTTAGAATGGCCCAGTCAAAGGCCAGACCTAAATCCAATAGAAAATCTGTGGAAAGACCTGAAAACTGCTGTTTACAAAAACTCTCCATCTAATTTGACAGAGCTTGAGTTGTTTTGTAAAGAGGAATGGGCTAAACTTTCTGTCTCTAGATGTGCAAATCTTGTAGAGTCATACCCCAAAAGACTTGCTGCTGTTATTGCAGCAAAAGGGGGTTCCACAAAGTATTAACTCATGCTGTATGAATACTTGTGCATGCCAGACTTTTAGGTTTTCTATTTTTTGAAAAATAACAGAATCATGTATCATTTTGCTTTCACTTCACAGTTGTCTGTTACTTGTGTGTGAACTTTCAGTAAAAAATTCAAAATAAAATATTTATGTTTATGGTTGTAAACATGACAAAATGTGCAAAAGTTCAAAGTGTATTAGTACTTACGAGAGGCACTGTATATGTATTGTGTTAGTCTTTTATCACTGTTAGCTTGGACTGAATTACCATTATTATCATACTTTGCTTTATCTGTCACTTAACTGTGGCAGATTATTTATTGTTCAGCTGTTTGTAAACGAACATTCTTTACATTTGACGACACGCCTTTCTGTGTTCAGCCTCACAAACAAATGAAGTCCCTCTCCTTAAGCCTGATCCCGCTGTGTTCTTTTGGGCAGGTGCCTCAGTCTCTCCCCGTGGGCTCCGCGGCTCTGGCTCGAGCCAATCAGAGCGCGGCACCTGTCCGACAGAGAGTGTCCCAGCAGACCCTGCTCCTGGGGAAAGGCCTCAAAGGACCAGGGCAGGACCAAGTGCTGCTCAGGGCTCAGATGGTAAGCACAAACACAAAACATGGACCGAGGGAGAAAGATTATGGCTTATATAGGGCAGGAAGGAATAGACTAGGAACAGATTTCACCCTTTACACAGACATCACATGGACAGAGCTTTTATGAATTAAGGCGAGACACTGCAGGTGTATAGGAAAAAATATAAATTCAACGAAATCAATATACATATATAGAGAAAAAGTATATTTTTGTATATAAATAAGGCATTTTGTGTGTAAAAATTGCCAAAATTGTGTATATTTTTGTCGACAAAATCAAAATAATGGATAGAGCATATATTATTCATGTCATCTTATACTTTTAAAAAAATACAAATTTTACATGATTTTTTAGGGTTCAAAATTATACAAATCAGCCTAGGAATTACATATGAAAAAATCCTTCAGAACAAACCTTCAAAAATATTGTTAAGTATAAGATTGGGAAGTTTTGGAGTCTGTAGGAGCTACTGAAGTGGAGATGACATCGCCACAATGTGAGAAAAATACATTTTGAGAAAATGGCCATTGAAGTTACAATTTTCCATATACAGTTGTGCATACCCTTTTAATCTTTGGGCCATTTTTCATAGAATATGAATGATAATGCAAAAATCTTTTTCCACTCATGGTTAGTGGTTTGTGAGAAGCCATTTATTGCCAAAGAACTGAGTTTACTCTTTTGAAATCATAATGAAACAGAAACTACTCAAATGTCCCTGATCTAATGTTTACATGACCTTCAACAACTGTTCAGGAGCAAAGAAAAACTCAGCTGAAATACAGGATTCTCTAACAGCATTTGTTAGAGAATCTTTGTTTCAAGATGCACAATATGTAAACTTTTGATCAGGAACATTTAACTAGATTCTCATTGAAAAGTGTAAACAAACAGGTTTTTAGACAATAAATGGCTTCACACAAACCACTAATCATCACTAATCATTGTCTTATCATTCATATTCTATGAAATGTATAAGTTTACAACTGTAGTTCTATGCAGAAACATTGAATAATTACACTCCTTATTGTAAAGATTAGGTCCTTTATTTGTTTCCCAGTGAAAGTTTATAGGTTAAGACTTTTGCCTGCAGCGTCTCTCCGTAACTACTGTCTGCCAGATATTGATTATGGATCTGTCGCGTCTCATGAGTAGAGCGTACAGTATCCAAACTCATTATAGAGCTTTGGAACTGACATATAGTGCAATGCATTATGGGAAATTTCCCACCATTTTTCAGGACCACAAAACAACGAAAACACTGCCCATTTTCTATATTATTCCCTGGTAGATGTTGCATTCTAACATGGCAGTCACCTACACAACAGGCCCCAACTCTCCTGAAGTTATTTGTCCATCTAGCTTCTCTTAGTTCTACAGTTAGCAGTTTGTTGTTTGGACCAGTAAGATGGCGCCTCAACCACATACACATCAACACAATCTGCTGGCCACGCCCCCTTACGTGACATCACATTCCAAAGCTCTATAAAGACTTGAAGAAACACAGTCCAGCGTTAAATCCACCCAAACACATGCAACAGGTTGAATAAGACAATGTCCAGAGAGAAAATCTTACCCTCCTTCACATGATAATTACATGACGTTGGCAAAGGAATAGTCCCAAAAGGACCATGTGCTATATTAATAATAATATTCAATAGCCTATTTATTATTTTAAAATCATTCGTCATGTTCTGGATGTTCAATAGGATATAAAAATGTTCCCATACACAGTAAAAAATCACATCTTGGTGAGGTAAAAGTACTAGAATTAAGTCAATTCAACTCTAATTTGAGTGTTTCTGACTTGCCAAGTACAAAATATTCCAACAGAATAAGATTTTCTCCACTTATTTCCCGTAAAAAGGAGCGTTATTATCTAATTTTGAAGTGCAATAAGTTATTTAATTTTGTTTTACCTGCACAAATACTTGATCCATTGGCAGATCATTTTACTTTTCTTCTCAAATCAAGGCCAAATATTCTTAATTAACCTGTTGCTAGATTTCTTTTCAGTGTGTGTCTTGTTTCCTTTTCGTGAACAATAGGTTGCGTTCACGTTGTTGAATTGGAGGACAGGTTCCAATACAAGTCTATGTTTTGTTTTTGAAAGAAATTTCCAAAAAGAAAATGCCCAAATGTTTTTCCCCGATCATTATTTGACATTTGATTATTCTTATGGCTGAAGAAGTGCTTTCCACTGGCCAACATCATGCACATGTTTTTGAATATTGTCTCCACTTTTGGACACTTTTATGAGAAAATAAATAGATCTTAGTTCATATGTGCTGACAGAGAAGGCATTGGGCTTTGTGACAGGTTAGATTTCATGTGGATTGGCCCAGGAATTACAGAGAAAGGACTAAGAAATCAGCTGTCATGTCATGTGAACGCAACCTATTAGAAAAGGCAAAGGCTGAACCATGTCTCCAACGCTAAGCTCCTCCCCCTGCTCCTCTCCTCTCTCTCTCTCTGCTCCTGTCTTTAATCCTGTCCTCTCTTCCGTGTGCTGCTGCTGCTCCTCTGCTCCTCGGCCCCCTCGGTCTTTGGTCCGGTCCCGGTTCTGGTTCTGGTTCTGGCCTTGTGTTGTGGTGCTGTCTGTCCCCCTCTGCAGCTGATCCTCACGTCCGCTATGAGACCCTCCTCTTCCTCCTCTTCCTCTGCCTCCTCCACTCCCGCCTCCGCCCAGGTGAGCCGCTCCTTTCACCCACAGCTGCTTCACAAAACAGAGAGTACTCATGGTTTCATAGAAGTGTCATCAGCCCTGTGTATCCTGTCATTGTTGTATTCTGTCTTTTATTCATAAGCCCTTAAAATCAGAATAATAAGTGAAGAAACAACACTAGGAGCATCGCGATTAGACTTTTAAATTCTTAATTGCTGGTGTGTGTTTTAGTCAGTGCTTGTGGAGCCTTGTGTGAACTGTAGCACATACTTGCTTGTGTGTATTTTGTTTGTGAAGTTTTCTGATTCATAGGAAAACAATGAAACAAATGGCCTACAAATGAGGTGCAAATATACTGTGTAGGTTCTCAGTTGTACAGGAGTTGTCCATCGTAGGCATCGTATCTTCAGTCTTCAACTACAGAGTACAGATGAAGACTGAAGAATCTTGGCCTACGATGTCACAGAATTGTTTCATTAGGCGTGTCCAGATTAACCTGGATTATCATTTTGTAAGTGGGATAAATGTTCAATGGGTTTTCAATGAAAACACCATTAAATGTATATTTTTTGTCAAAGTTTTCGTTCATTCATTCATTTCTTTATTCCTTTCATAAAAATGCAGTTGTACAAGGCATTTTAGTACATTAATACAAGCACATTTTTTCAATTCTTTAAAACCTTTCCGAAAATCACTATATTCACAGCAAAAAGTGATTTCTTGGTAAGTTGCATTTGCTTGAATTCAGAATATTTGACCTTATTCTGACTCATTTTGACTTGCCAAATCAAATGATCTGCCAATGGAACAAGTATTTTTGCACTTAGTATAATAAAAAGCATATGATTGCAAGTGAATTTAGATTTATTATCACATTTTTAGAGCAAGAAGTTGCTTTTTCTTAATTTAAGAAATGCAAGAGTCCTTGTTCCATTGGTAGATAATTTCATTTGGCGAGTCATAATTACTAATACGTACGTACAGTATACACTCAAATCCAAATGCAGAGACGTTATTTAGCATCTGTCTTGATAAATGACCCCCTAAGTCTTGTACTTAACAACATTTTGATGGTTTTTTAAAAATGATTTTTCAACATTTAATTCCTAGCCTGATTTATTAAGTTTTGAATGACCCTTTACACAAACCTAAAAAGGCGGAAGAGGAAGGACAGATGCACGATGAATTGGCAGAGATTGTTTCAGACTTTTCAGACTTGCGCCCAAATAATATTATTTCCTGTGCCAAAATGAGAGACTGAACAATTTTCTTTCCGAAATGTAGAAGTTGAGGCCGTTTTGGACGTTTCTGTGGAGTTTTATCTGATTTGAAAACACATACACCACCTGCAGTTCCACTGTTGTCCACACGTCTGTCTGTGCAATAACACTACACTCCTGCGTTCATATAGTATTGTACAATAATTCAGTGACCCTCTAGATGAACAGACAGGTCTATCCTGAAAAAATAAGCTATAAAATGTCTATGTTTAACCTAGTCTAAGACAAATTATAGGGAAACTGTAAAATTGGACAGATTTAATAGAGCCGGAAAATATGGGAAAAAATCTCCCTCATGGCTTTAAAATCTAAATAAAGCCTTTTCTCCTTGTTGTTTCTGTTGTATTATATAATGAAAACACTTTTCATATGTTTAAGATGAAAATATATTATAATCAAAGACATTTTTCTGCTTGAAATGTTGCTATTCACAGAAAGCCTGTTTTCTCAGTTTTTTGGTCAGAAACAGCATTTTGGGTGATTTCCCCTATTTTCTACTGACAATTACTAAAGAAAGGAAAGAGGTACAAACAAACTTCCTTTTTTAGATGAAAGAAGAGAGTCTAATCTTTCTTTTGGCAGGTTTGGTGTCGACATACAGTAGACCTAGAACTCAATTTTCTGTTTCGTCTTGAAAAAACAGTCAAAATGCTAAAAAAAAACCTCAGGCAGTATGGGAGACACTGATTTGAAAATGGCTGGCAGTCACTGAGTTAACTAAACAAGGTATTCAAAATCCCCTTTGAAAAAACCTTTGCAACTAATATATCAACAAAATAAAATCCTAAATTTAACCCTGGCTTTAATCATTATTTAAATTTTGTTGCTGGAAATATTAGGCAATTTATTTTTCACATAAATTTCCGTATTTTTGAAAACGAAAAAGTAAACTTACCAAACATTTCTCATATTTCTGCTAGTAATCCACATGAAGAGTTTAAAACTGTATATTTCCATCATCTCCATACTTACATGTGTGATCTTTCTCCCCGTATTGTGTTCAGCTACAGAGTCTGACGCTGAGGCCTCCTCCTCCCGGGGCGCTCACCATCCCGCCGTCGCTGCGGCTCAAGCCCCCCTCCTCCACCTCCGGCTCCTCGGCCCCGCCCCCTCCGCTGTCCCGCCCACACGCCTCCTTGTTCCCGCCCCTCAGGCCGCGCCCGGTCACCACGGCAACCACCAATAGCGGCACAACGACGACCACGCCCTGCCGACACCTCTCCGTCCCACCGCCAAGTGAGTCCCGGATTTAATATTGATATTAATTATTATAAAGGAAGGAAGGGTTTGTTAGACACATTTGTTTTCATAGTTGTTTCTGATTGTCTGACACTCACTAAAGAATAAAAACGTTATATTTGTAGTAGTTTAAAAAGCATCTTGTTAAAGCCATTGCATTACAGTTTACATTTTTTGTTGAGTTTATTTATTTATTTACATACAAGTAAAAATTATATTGCTATTGCTATATAACTACTTTTACTGCAATAGTCCAAAAAAGTAAGAAAATACTCCAAAACACATGCAACTGCAGTTATCTCAAAATACACTGGTTGTGTTTGAAGGATTGTTTGCGAATTTTAAGAATAACAATGTACACCGTTTTTTCCAGTTTGTGCCATTAAAAAAATTGTATTCAGGGATTAAAATGGCACTGAAAAGCATTAAGTTGCTGATATCTGTAAAAACCATGTGTTTTAACTATTTGTTTCCTCCTCTCCCTCCCCAGCCCTGTACTCTCCAGTGCGGGCCGTCCCTCTGAGACCCAGACTACTGTCCCCCAACGGGCACCGCTCTCCCGCTCCGAAACAACCCCTCCACCCCATCGCTGCTGCTGCCGCCGCCGCCGCCGCCACCGCCGCCACCGCCGCCGCTGCTGCTCCTCCCCCCTCCACCACCTCCACAGGACCTTCCTCCATCAACCGCCCCCAGTCCGGACTCAAAACATGTCCTCTCGCCCCTACCATCCTCTCCCCAGGGCAGCCTCCCTCCTCCCCGTCGTGCTTCGAGCGATCCCCCTCCGCCGCGCGCCAGTTGCAGATAATCGCGCTTTCGTCCGGGCGCCAACTACAAACCGCAAGCGCCCCTCCGCAGAAAATAGCGGTGAGTTCGGAAAGCAAAAACGTGCACCCGTTAAGTCCCACGTTGGCGAAGAGGTGCTCGCCCCTGCCCTCCCTGACCCCCCCGAAAATGGACGCGAAGGATAAGTTACAGCCAGATAAAAAACCTAATGAAGCTACAGCAGCTAAGGACTTGAAAGTAGGAATTGTTGACCAAAGAGAGAGAGAAAAAACTAAAATTCCTATTGAGAAAGAGGACGTTATAGCAGCTAAAAAACCTAGAAATGATGACAAAGATAGCAGTGACGCAATGAATGTTACGGAGCGCGGGCAAATCGGTAAAAAGCAGGAAGAGGAGAAGAAAACGCCTGATGCCGAGACGCAGGACCAGGCGAAAAAAGAAGCTAAAGACTCTAAAAGCGAGACCAAGCCAAGGATAACAGAGACCAAAGCCCTCAAAATGTCTCCAAACGCTTTGCAAAAGTCGAGCCCGGTGGCCATTTCCACAGTGGGCCCCGTAAGAACTCAAATAACTATGTCTACCACGGCCCCAGCGGCGTCGGGAGGGCAGAGCCTGAGCCCCACCGTCCCGTCAGTGGTCCCCGTGTCCTCGCCACTTCCCGTTCCAGAGGCGACGGCCAATCAGAGCCATCCGAGCAGGTTTAACGAGCTGCATTCGACCAATCAGGACGACAATGTTTCCGTACAATCGGACAACCAATCAGGTAAGAGCCGAGACCTCCACTCTGTATCATTATCACAAATATAAGTACTTTGGTAACAGTGTTTGGGTGACAACACATGGCTGCCTCATTGCAAACATTCTGGACGTGTCACCATGAAACAAAACTATTATGATCAAACGTAGGCAAAAATTCTTCAGTCTTATGATCAAACACTTTTTTTTCTCTATTTTGTAATACAGTATTTATCCAAAAAATACATACAATTGGATCCATTTCGACATGGTCAAGAAACAGCAGCATCTGAAAGAGTTTTTTTGACTCAATCATGGTGTGGAGATCAAACTCGAGGTCAAAAAAGAGGTCTGAGGCACTCTGTTCCGTGAGAAAAATAAAAGTCCTTTATTCAATGGACTGCCTACGCGTTTCATCTAAACAGTCTTCGTCAGGGCATCAAACAGCAGCATCTGTCTGTCTATGAGAATATCAATCAGCCTTTGTTTTGTGGAGGACCATCTCTACCAGGGAAGTTTTGGCTACAAATATACTAGCTTACCATGAGAAATAAAGGAATTTTGGTCTAGGGCTGCACGACTTTGTACCGATGCTGTAATTGCGATATATTACAATAGATTTATGTTTTAAAATCAAAATTCAACCAAACCGGGAAACCGAAGCACTCAGAGGAAACCCTTCCAGACACAGGGAGAAATATGCAAACTCCACACAAAAAGGCCACATGGTCCGGGACCTTCTTGCTGTGAGGCAAGAGCGCTATCCACCAGCCAGGCTTCTGTCAGTCTGCCCCAGGGGCAGCTGTGACTACTCATGTATCTTACCACCACAGAGTTAGTTGAAAAGTGCTTCACAAATAAGATTCCCTTCCTTTGTTCTTAGGAAATGTTAACTGCATGAACTTTTTATTGTGCAGCCTTATTATGGACTACTATAACACACTCTGAAAAGTTTGTAAAGGGCAACAAGAACCCCAGCGTTCATGCATTAATACCAAAGTAGAGCCAATTTGACAACTCATCAATTAATGTACAGTTTTGAAAGATTAATAAATAAAACCCCATTGTGAATTTAGCTGGCGCCAACATCCAAAAAGTCAAACAAGTGAGCTGGATCCAAAAGTTACAACGAAGAAAAAAACAACAAACTACTTGTATGCTCTTAATTTCATTGCTTGAGTCAGCCCTTCATCAGACAGACATGAAGGCATCAACACAAAATGAATCCAGCATTTAATCATATATTTTAATATTTTTCCTAACAACTACTCATGACTTTTGTCCCAGCTCTGTCCAGCCTGTCGTCCCAGTCCCCCCCGTGCTCCCCTTTCGTCTCCCCCTCAGCGGACCCTCCTCTTCCGCCTCCGCAGCCCCCGGACCGTCCCACTGACCTCCGCCTCAACCACAAAACGGACCAAACCACCAACGGCAACTCCCACGACCACGGGCCCCACGCGGCACCCGGGCACCTCGACCACTCAGAGGAAGAGGAGGCGGACATGGACGGCTTCGAGAGGTGCCCCTGGGAGCCGAGGGCGTGGCCTGAGGGGCAGCAGGTGCTCACTCACCTGGTGGAGGGCTTCGTCATCCAGGAGGGACTCACACCGTTCCCCGTAAGAGGCTTTGTGTCTGTCCTTTTGACCGACCTTCAACCAGTGTTTCAGAACGTAAAGTTATTTCTGTCAAAGTAATGTTTCTGCTGACTAAAATTAGACTAAAACTACACTGGAACTAGTTTATGAGACTAAAACTGTACTAAAATGTCCATGTATTTTCACCGACTAATAAAAACGACTTAAAAATGAATTGTAGGGACTAAAAGCATGCAAACTAGAGCCTCATATAATTTAAATCACTGCCAAAGGAACAAATCTGTGCTTTATTCATGTGGGAGAAGCTCCACGAAGCAGAGAATAATGATTAAACATCTCTCATAGATTCACTGTAATTTCCTTTTGGTAACGTTATACTATTACCATAACATGGATAAGATTTACTCTCTGCACGTTGGATTATTTAACCTACCGCTGACTTCATGTGTTTTTGGTGGATTTAACGCTGGACGCTGTTTCTTCAGGCTTTACCGGTGAGTGGGCTTCATTTGGACACATACACACACACTGCGGCTCATGAGACGTGACAGGGTTTACTGTGGATTCTCAAATACTCTCTCTCTCTGTCTCTCTCCTCCTCTGCAGAGAAAGGAAAAGCTGCATGCCACTTTTTATTTAGCTCAAAATGGCCCTGAAATGACTTATTTACGGTCCGCTAAAGTTTTAAACCAAGCAGATCTTAATTATCTAACTAAATATGTGCAGTACTAAAACAGAAAAGTTGTTTCCGGGTCGTTCTGAAAATCTTCAATGCAGAGGAACGCTATTTACAATGAACCAGGACTAAACCCGAACTGAACAAGGTCTGAGCCTATGACCAAACCCGGACTGAACCAGGTCTAAAACAGGACTCGGTGGGGAGTAAACGGGAGAAGCACAGTCTACAATGGCTGTAGGGCTGCACAATATATCGCAAAAAATATCATATCGCAATATTAAGTGATGCAATAGCTGTATCACCAGAAGCTACAAAATATCGCTAATTCACGTAAGTCTTCCATCTGACTGAGATTTTTACACTTTTTAAGATAAGATAAGATAAGATAGTTTTTATTGATCTCACAATGGAGAAATTTACTTGTCACAACAGCTCTTAGGACAGTATCACACAGGGGGGTGCACAAAGTCAGGAAAAGTGTCATCAAAGAAGCAAAAACAACAGGTAATAGTAATAATAGTACTAGTAGTTTGACAACACTCTCTGCATGGGACTTATAAATGTGCCTTAGTTCAGTTTTAGATATAACTTTCCAAAGTTAGTACATTTTTTGGCCTCTGTTTGGTTCTGATTTAGTGTTTTTGGAGTCTTCTTTTGACACAATTTGCTGAAAAAGATTTTACATGTTTCTGAATTGAATGATATCGTTATCGTGAGATTGCATGCCGTGCAATCTCACGAGTGCACGTGCATTTTTTCAGTATTGTGCAGCCCTATTTGGCAGCATTGTAAATTATAACAATAATAATGTTAATAGCTTGCACTTGTATTGCGCTTTTCTCAAAGCGCTACATGAGTCATTATTCATTCACACCACTTAGCGGCTAGTGATGGGGCTCCGGGTCTTGTATCGTTCTTCCTGAAGCAAATTGTTTGGAAGCAGTGCACCGGAGCGTCTAACACTACTACAGCTGGTCACGTGACCAAAGTGTCGGTGTCTCGTAAAGTGCTTCATTCTGCAAGCCGTGGTTCACTGTGTCAAAGCATTTTATTGGCTCAGTGTGAGTCTGTCTGTCATTGGCTCAGAGTGTGTCAGTGTGTTCGGACAGTGAGGAGGTAAACCACAGCCTATTCTGATCTTTTATTTCAATTAGCTAATGTATAAATACTGTAAATGTGCACACATTTCTCTCGCTTCCCAAAATGCGTATTTGTGGTGCAGGTTTTTGGTGACTGGCAGTGAAAAAACGGTCTGGAGTTCGATTTACAGACAATGTGGGACTAGATCAGATTTTACTGAGTGAAGTAAAAAGATCCTTCACAAACACTTTATTCCCAATGGATTCTCTGAAGCACACCGGACAGTCAAACAACCACATTACTAAACTTCTTGCTCTAGTTTATTGGTCTATGATTGTTTTCACCATTCAAACATAAATAACATGTTGTTTGTGAAAATAACCAAAGCACCGCACGACTAGGGCTGCACGATTTTGACAAAAAACCTCATTGAGATTTTTCGGAAGGAAATTGGCATTCAATTTGTGATTTTAATCTTATTTTTTATGGAATTCAGTATTGTCTAAGCATGGGATGATATGGAAATTTTGTCTCACAATTTCCTTGGACACATTTTCTGCGATTCACAATATTATCACAGTAATAGACCCTGTGCACGACGAATTCTTATAAACGTCAATGTGTTCACAGTGGAAGTTGCCACCACTGTTGCGTGCCATTATGTACTGCGTCCTCCAAATATAACGGCGTAATAAGACTCCACCGCTTCCCAAAAGATCCAAAGCTTCAGTCAATGGGCTGTAAAAGTGAAACGTGTACAATTTGTGATCACACCATACGGGTGTGTGCCCGGCACTTTAAAAGCCACGTACGAGAAAGAATATGTGCGTCCTCGTGGATTTCATGTCATCTGAATTTATTGTCTCCATCTTATTCATCACTGATCATCAGCATAATAAGAAAACTACCACGAGTTTATATGTGGCATCAAAGTAGCGCTGTGCGTAAGCGCGCATGGCCTAAGCTCGTGCGTAAAAACGCATGTGGTCTATTTTTTCTTTTTTAGACCAAATCAGAAATAGAGGAAATCAAAGTATTAATTTGTTATTTTGTTTGGACAAACCTATATAAATACCAAATCCATAAATCAAAAACTAAGTTTTGTTTTTAATATTGTTTTATTGTTTATTTTATTGATATAGTTGACTGAAGCGCAGGCATAAAGAGTCTCTGTTCCCATTTAGTTTTATACAGGAGTGAAAGTTGTTTAGGAAATATGACAAACTGAGCACCTTCAGAAAGTAAGACATGGATCTTTGCTCTTCTCCGTATGGCATTTAAACAAACAGAGCAGCAGAGCCATGGTTTAAAAGCCAGAGCCTCATTGTAAAGACACACGTGAACTGGAGCTCAATGCTCCGTGGTGCTGCGTAAAAACACGCCAGGCTCTCTCAGTCCACTCCACTCTCATCAGTTTCCCGTAATGGACGCAGGAAGTTCATTGACACAGGACAGAATCTTTACATTGCATTTAACACATTTAAA
>OMNZ01089113.1:7770-22060 GCA_900303255.1 Lesueurigobius sanzi
GGGGGGGGGGGGGGGGGGGGGGGGGGGGGGGGGGGGGGGGGGGGGGGGGGGGCTGACTGGTGGAAGGGCTGCGGTAGGTTATGAAGCATCAGTCACTCCGCCTCCGTCTCCTGGTAGCTCTGATGAGACGGGATAGGGAGCAAAAGGCTGGCAGCTGACAGGCGCATGGCTCTACATGAGGATTAGCGCATTAGCATTCTGACGCTGCATTAGCCATCGGACAAACGGACACGGATACAGAGGCGGGATTAGGCCAAGAGGGATGCCCAAGGATGTTCGTGATTAGGCTTAATGGCTGATAGCAATGCAGTGGATTAGAAATGTGTTTAAAAAGGTAGTGGGGGTCTGGGGCGCCAAGCTACTGAGCGAGTGACTGTGGTTGGAATACAAGCGGAACCGGCTTTGAGATCATAACTGGCTCGTTGCACAATGTGGCTATGCTAGTTCCGCTGGACAGAAGTTGCCAGAAAAGATTTATATAAAACACTAGATCGGACACCACCGTAGTGAAGCATTGGAACGAATGGCAAGCTCTGGCGGCCATCTTGTGACTGGTCTTTTAAACATAGTGCAATGAAAATGAATAGGAAACAGCACTAAATTTTGTATGACTTTTTTTTTAATGTCTGGTCATGTCATTACTTTTTTTTAGTATTGACTTGAGGCAGCAACAACACAACAGTAGAATGAATGGTGTTAAATAGACAAACATCCCTTTAAAGATGTAACAAAAAAAGTAAACAAGGGAGACACGCGGTCATGGCGGATCATGGAGGAGCTGCTACGGGGGATATTTGTGCACAAGGACTACATTTTCAACTTTGAAGAGGAAATATGTATCGCTGTATTTGGATTTTAAGGATTTCTGAGGGCAGCAGCAGAAAGAGGAGTGGGCTATGGGACTTGGAGTAAATGGTGAGTTTTATCTGCGTTTGTTTGCAATGTCACTTTATCTACCAACCACCTGAATGTAAACAGTTATTTTTTTATATATATTCACCTGCACTGACACCTCATATACAGTATTTCTTATTTATTCATCTCATATCTCATACATATCACATTCTGTCCAATCCAACCTAGTTATTTATCTTGTATAGTATGCATAAAGATGTTTACATAAATTATTGAGAGAGAGAGACGCTAAGAGACACTACTTTATTTTCTATTTTATTATTACTAATCACCTGTAGTACAGGCTTGTCTTCTTCTTTGATGGCACATTTCGTAATTTTTTTTGCACCCCCCTGTGTGATCCTGTCTGAAGAGCTGTTGTAACATGTGAATGTCTCCATTGTGAGATCAATAAAGTTTTATCTTATATTATCTTATAAATGCTCTGTTTGCTAGTTCTTCCATGTACGTTGTTGTTATCGTGTGAAACCCTGTGAACTCATGGGTTTGAGGGAGCTCCGCTCAGGACGGTGCAGCCGTAGGCAAATGGACTCAATGTGAGTGGAATTTTGGAGGAAAATGCATACCGGATCAAGACCAGAACCGGAGAGTGGCGGTGTGAGCTGGGGGTAAATGCTTGCACTGAGACACCTACACAAATAGGCCAGGATGAATGAGAGCGAGTTGTGAGTGCGAATGTGGGACAACGGATAGAAATTAGCCCAAGGCTACAATCCGGAGTGGCGTGTTCACATGCATTCTTCATGTGCACGCACTGTCCCAACCAAATAAACCAAACAAACAAAACAAACTTACCAGTAATACAACAAATCGCAAAATATTACTTTATTTCAAATTCTACCGTTTTATCAACAAAACCTGTGTCCCCTATTTTACATGAGTTACTATTAGCATTAGCCTCACTGGCCAGTCACAACATGGCCGCCACGTTTGCCACGTCAACTAGCGCCATGTCCGATCTAGTGTTTTATATAACATCTTTGGTTCCGAGCACCAATGTTTGTCTTCATTTCCTTTAAGAGGAAATGAAGGCAAACATGCAATAACAACTGGACTTAAAATAATGTGAGAAAAGCTAGTAACAGGAACAGGAAGTCAGTACCACAAAATGTAGCCTTTATTTTTACTGGGCTAGTGCATTAAAATCTCTTAAAAGATGTCAATATGCATTAGCACAGACGTACATTCATCAGCCTCACACGCCTCTGCTTTCACCCAGAAGTGAGCGTTAACCTTTTCATTGCTCCCCTCTCCGGCTGAACCATAAGTAAAGAGGGTAGTGAAACTTCAGAGAAAGGAAGTTACCATCATGTGAGCCGAGCACTGTTCACCTATGACTAAACACCAGTCCGTGAGCACTTCTCCAAACTAGATCTAATCCTGGTTTGCACCCACACCCCACAACATGTCCACACCCCACATGTCCACACCCCACATGTCCACACCCCACAACATGTCCACATCTCCGTTTGTGTCTCGAACAAAGCCTCCCCCAAAGTAGCCCTCTTCATGTGTCCGGCAGAACGCACTCAATCACGGCCGTGGTGTTTTGCAGATGGCGTGTGCAGTGGAGAGGCGCACCGTGTTGAGAGCGAGCCTCCTCCGACCCCACAGTCTGAACCCTGACCCCTGACCCCAGCGCACACACATGGTACAGGACGACCTCTGTGCGCGCTGATGAGGGCCGGTGCTCGCTTCTCACCACATGCGGGTAGGAAAAGTCCAACATTCACAGGATTGTTGCGATGGAGATTATATTTGCAGATGTACATGTTGCAATCCAAACCCGTTCAGAGCAGACTTGGAAACACCCAGGAGCCTTTGCATCGGAGAGAAGACTCAAATGTGAACCGCTAAACTAATACCAATAATCGCTTGCATTTCAGGACATGTTTGTATTTGCTCCAGGGTTCGCGGGCTCTGAAACGAGGACTGCAGAGAGACAGGATATTTTATTGCTGCAGCCTTTAAGCCTTAGCAGTTTAATTATGACAATTCAAATAGCAATTTTGCAATGTTGTTATATTTCATGCAGCCATACAGTCCTAATCTATTAACAGTAGTGCCAAATGTTTACATACCTACCCTGTTGGTCATTTTTGTAATACAATTTGGAATTTTATTTACTAAATCATATACAGCTGTGGCCAAAAGTTTACACACCATGACAGAAGGTCAGGGTATGCATTTCATAGAATATGATTGAAAACACTAAACCTTTATTTCGCTCATGGTTGGTGGTAACGTGAAGCCATTTATTGTCCAAAAAAAATGCTTTTCAACTAGAAACTAGCCAAAAGTCCCTGATCAAAAGTCTACATATTCTGGATCTTGAAACATTTTTCCGCGAGTCCAGTTGTGTCAGAGAGTCCTGTATTGGAGGACTCGCTGACAAAACTGGGTGAGTTTTTCTTGCTCCTGAACAGTTTTCCTGGCAGTTGTTGAAGGTCATGTAAACGTTAGATCAGGGACATTTGAGTAGTTTTGGTTTCATTATGATTGCAAAAGAGTAAACTCTGTTCTTTGACAATAAATGGCTTCACACGACTATGAGTGGAAAAAAAATATGTTTGTTTTATCATTCATAATTAATGCAAAATGGCCAAAAGATTAAAAGGGCCACAACTGTATATGACGTTAAACCCATAGTTCTGAGCAGCATGTACAGTTTGAAGTTAGTGAAATGGAGAGGCACAAAGGTCTATGGCTCCGAAAATTGTGACTTGGTTCATATATTGGATACACTATTGTGGCGGGTGGAAGGGCATCCAGCGTAAAAATCTTGCAAAATCAAACCGCTGCAGTGTGAAAGCAAACTAGTGTTTCCCCTACTATTAATTTAACAGGGCTGGCCTGCCATCAGCGCCCCCCGCCCGCTCAGGACGGTGCCTAATATGCTGCGCTAATCACCGATCCCTAAAGCACGCGTCTTTACCAAATCCGTTCCCCTATTCCATTAGAAAGTGGTATATTCTTAGAGATCCGATCCGTGTTTTGTGACTGTCTTTATCTGCCCAATCCAATGCACGGGTTTTGATGAAAACAGAAACAGCTGCATTAGTAAGTTTGAGAGTGTTTAGATCAGGGGTGCCCAAAGTTTTTTTTCCATGGAGGGCCAAACTAGGCAACGGAGGGCCAAATTAGCAGGCAAAGGGCCAACACAATATTGTTTCACATGTAAAGACCAAAAATAAACAGATCTATCTTCTAATATCCTCTAATTACAGTTTACTTACTCAAAATTACTTTTGAGTAGGCCATGCTGTTTTGGCATTCTTGGGTTCTATTGTGAGTTTATTCAGTCGCAAATTAATCAAAAATAAACAGTCCTTACAAATCTAAGCACCATCTCCAGGGCCGAATCAAACCTCTTGAAGGGCTGAATTTGGCCCGCGGGCCCCACTTTGGGCACCCCTGGTTTAGATGAAGAAGATTAGCATTTAAGCCACTGACACTATAAACAATAAACTCATAAACTATCCAAATATAGCAGTTGAGTTTAGCTGAAGCTGTGACTTTATTCGGAGTCCTGCTGACTTTGACTCAGGCTCCTCCAAAAGATTAGGCCTAAATATGGGGTAATGTAATAGCCTAATACACTGCCCTTGCCACAAAAAGAAATGTGACACGCCCCTTGGACTGCCTTTAGCTTTGATCACTGCACCATTAACATTGTTTCAATACGTTTATGCAGTGTTAAAAGGTTTATGATCTTGTATTGATGATGGGAGAGTGTGACCACTGCGCAATGCCATCTCCAGCACATCCCAACGATTCTCAGCGCGGTTAAGATATGGACTTTGTGGAGGCCAATCCATGTATGAAAATGATGTCTCATGCTCCTGAACCACTCTGTCACACTGTGAGCACAATGAATCCTGGCATTGTCGCCTTAGAATATGCCTGTAACGTCAGGGTAGAAGGAATACATTGATGGAATAACTTGATCCTGAAGGAAATTACAGTATCGCCTCATTCACACACCACAATAAATATATTACTAAAATACAGTAAAACGGTTCAAAAATAAAACACAGTATGAAGGAATCTCTTGTCTAAGTCAGAGAGCTGGCATTAGGGTCTAAAGACTTCCTCAGTCTTTGGTGCAGCTCTGGGACAGCAGTCTACCGTTTCATTCTCCTCAGACATAAATAAAATATTTTATGTTACGAAAAAGCATCTATAAAAAAGACGACTGTAAATTGCTGCGAATAACAACATTTCTAAACAACACATTCCCTCTGGTGTAGTGTACAAACCTGGCCATACCCCCCGGCCAAACCAAAGAACCTATAGGGGAAACACTGAATTATATTGTGACAGAGAAACTCCTCTGAGGGCCCGACCCTAATAGGAATTGCTTTCTTGGCTTTAAGATGACACACAACTGGCAGCGTGTATATTCTAAACAGAAAATGGCCTGATCCCGGTCCAGCTAATGTGCGCCTACGTCCCTCCAAATACCTGCCTGTTCTCATGTCCTTTCTCCGGTCTTGTTTGAATACTTGTGTATAATTATGGCTGGCTCACAATGGCCCCTCTATCCCAGTCAGAATGCGCCGCAGCGTGTCGTCCGGGCACGTCAGGACAGGCCTCTTATTTAGTGAACATTAGACATCGCCACGGAGACCAGGAGCATGAATCACAGCATTTATCAGGAATCTATCAGGAAGGGTTTTTTCCTTCCGATTGTCTTCATGAAGTATTTCGCTTTCTGCTTCTCGGAACTGATAATTGGGTGTTTCATTAAGGAGCCTGCACCTTCCTGTTCCCTCCAGAGCCCAGAGATGACCATATGTCCATGACGGGGATTCATCAACTCCCCGAGGCGCTGCAGGGGAAAACATTACATGCAGGGAGCACTTTCAAGATTCACTAGGGATAGTTTTTCTCAGTCATTTTGAAGGACAGGGTTGGGAAAAAAAAAATCGGAGCCATTTTTATTAAGTAATCTCTCATTATAAACCTAGTATTAGGTTTTCATTTATTTGACCTTTATTTAACCAGGAAAGTCCCACTGAGATTAAGAATCTCTTTTTTAGGGGAATCCTGGACCCAGAGGGGATCCTATTGTACATGTTTTTAGTGGTAGGGGAAACCGGAGCACCTAGGCAGACACAGGGAGAACATGTAGACTCCACACAAAGGCCCCGTATGTATGTAAGAAAATACAGATTACAGGAAGAAGAAGATGGATGCAAATCTAAATATAATGTAGCAGAATAATGGAACATGAATTTGGAATCTACATACGTTAAAACGTGTAAAACTCTCAAAGGATGATGATGGCTTGATTTTCAATTCTTCAGAATCAGAATCAAGTTTATTGCCATTGTCAATGAAGGTTTCACAGACTAGGGACTTTCTTTGGTTAGACTTGTGCAACATGAAACATAAAATATAGATAAAAATAAAGATAAATGATAAACTCTGGAAAGAAAAATGAAGGATAACCATCAAAAATTTCTGTCAGAATTCACAATATTTTGTCATCGACAGAATTATTATCACATGGCTACAATCTGGAGTGTTGTGTTTACATGTATGATTCTCACGTGTTCATTAACATGTACTGTCCCAACCAAACAAACAAACCAATAGTTCAGATGGATTATTCAATATTTAATTCCAAGCCCGATTTATTGAGTTTTGAACTCCAAAGAAAGATTTTTTTTCCAGATTTATTCACCAACAATGGCATTATCCATTATTTTTCATTCACTCAAACCTTAATTTAACCAGGAATAAAACAAACTGACAAACCGACTGATTCACAATGTCCTTTAAAATACTTTAAAGATGAACACAACACACCAGTCCTTTAAGCTGCAGTTCATCCTAAAGCTGTTTTTATTTTAGATTACATCACTGGCAGTTGTTATTTTTACATCAGGCGGCACGGTAGCACAGTGGTTAGCGTTCGTGCTTCACAGCTAGAAGGTCCCAGGTTCGATTCCCGGGCCACGCAGACATGTTCTCCCCGTGTCTGCGTAGGTTTCCTCCGGTTTCCCCTACCACTAAAAACATGTACAATAGATCAGGATGAATGAGAGTGTGTTTGTGTGTATGAGTGTGGGACAACGGATGCAAATTAGCCCAAGGCTACAATCCGGAGTGGTGTGTTTACATGCATGGTTCTCATGTGTGTTCA
The DNA here is from genome assembly GCA_900303255.1 of Lesueurigobius sanzi. Classification (NCBI taxonomy): domain Eukaryota; kingdom Metazoa; phylum Chordata; class Actinopteri; order Gobiiformes; family Gobiidae; genus Lesueurigobius; species Lesueurigobius sanzi. Next base: position 14,837 of record OMNZ01089113.1, read on the forward strand.
TTAACATGCACTGTCCCAACCAAATAAACAATAAATAAATCAAATGTCTATAATAAAATAATATACAGCAACAGTTTCAAATTGGTATCAGCCCATCCCCCTGTATTCACCTGCAGCGTCTGAGGGACAACACTAGACCAACCTCGAAATGGACCAGTGCGTGAAGAATGTGTGTCCTCACAGAGTCTCCCCTTAAATAACGCACACACAAATGAAGTGTCTGTCAAAGCCATGCAGCTTCTCATTTGCCACGGGCCAGTGAGGAGCACATGGTCACGTGACCGCGCCCAGACAAAAACTGGCCCGCTCTGTTTGTGTGCAGTTAAGTGTGAGGTGGGCTCCAGCTGAGAGGGAGGCAATAGCGATTCCCACTGACCTGAAAACAGCCGCTGCCGATGCACCGCCAACACACGGCGAATGTCAGCGAGCAGCACGCAGATATCAACGGCCGCTACCAGACTCCTACCACCGGATACGCGCCACGCAACGGACGCATCGACCACGCAGCCCATGTCGCGATTTAGGCCATTGGCTGCGTGTTGTTTTACTCCATCAAAGAGGTTTCTCAAAGACAGAGGAGGCAGACTGGACAATCACATGTCCTTCTTGGTAATGGCAGATCATAGAGCTGCACCATGTGGACCAAACTCACCATGTGCAATATATGATAGAATGATAACCAGTGTTGGGGCGAATACTTTGAAATTGTATTTAGTTACAGAATATTGAATACTTATCTTCAAATGTCCAATCAGGGTATTGTATTCTGAAAATACGTACTAATTTTGAGTAACTGTATTCAGGAGAGAGGGAGAGGAAGGAAAAGGGGAGGAAGGAGAGAGAGGAAGGGGAGGAAGGAGAGGGAGAGGAAGGAGAGAGGAAGAAGAAGAGAGGAAGAGGAAGGAGAGAGAGAAAGAAAGGAAGAAGAGAGACAGAGAGAGAGGAAGGAGAGAGAGAGAAGGAGAGATGGTGAAAGAAGAGAGACAGAGAGAGGAAGGAGAGAGAGAGAGGGAAGGAGAGAGGGTGAAAGAAGAGAGAGGGAAAGAAGAGAGAAAGAAAGAAGAGACAGACAGTTGGTGTAAAAGTGTTGCTACATAGTTTTAATCTATCACCATATTTATACAAAAATATAAAGCAAATCAAGGTGAAAGTATCGAAGTATTCAGAATACAGTACACTGATTGGGCAAAGTAACTAAATATGTTGATTGATACCCGATATTGTATTTTTCCCGGTATCAGATACCAGTATCGGAGCTTCCTCAGTATAAATTGAGCGCATGATTAAAAACGTGGGCTGCACACTTGTTACCACTTTGTTGTGAACTTTACCACTAATATGAACACAACAAAGCACATTAACATTCAGCTGGAGCACAGCAGGTCCTGCACCATTCCCTGGTTGAGCATCATTCGCAAAACACGCAAATGAAAGTAACTGAGCCAAAATACAGTGTTACTCAAAATGAGCATTCTAAATAGGTATTCTAAATATATTCCGTTACTACCCAACACTGAAGGTATGATACTGTGATATGTAACTAAACCACAAGTCATTTGCGTTTCAGGTCCAAAACAAGGCTCAAATGGAACTAAATAAAGAAAAGCGAGGGCTTCTCCTCTGTAACACCTTCACACCAGTTCTTGGTTTGTGGTCCTTGATAATAGCCATGTACACGAATTTCTTTGCTCTTGTTTTGACCCATCAGTGTTGCTGGGGTAAACTTGTCAGTGGATAACCCAACTCTGATGTAGAACTAGGATCTAGCCCGGGGCCCCTTTCAAAGTGCAGCACAAATAGTCACATTTTGAAAGAAATCTTTCTTTACTTGGAGATAGTGGAAACAAAGCACATCTTTGGGACACTACAGTTGGATAAGTCCAAGTCACAATGAGCCAAACATTTACCAAAACACACCCTCTCTATTCCACACAGGTGACCGTGAGGATTATGGGAAAAAACTGGCCTCAACACCACTCTTTGTGCCGCCAGCTTAAGTGAACAGAACATGGGAAAGATGATACGGTAAATGACTACACCCACCCAAATGGGGAGAAACACAGCGCAGGTGGAAGAGAAGTAATCCACAAAAGGTTCAAAGTGGAACTGCTGTGTATAATGTCACACATCTTAGCAACGAGAAGCTGTGCAACAAACAAATGAACATAAAGAGAACACTTTGTTGTGTAGGAGCAATTATTTGATGAAGGGATGTCACGATTACCCTGTTTTACGATGACAGCGGTTAGAAAAGGTCATGGTACATAGCTTTTTTGCTTCCAATACTTGAGGTTTGAGCATCTACCAGTGTTTCCCCTACCATTATTTTGACAGCGCCCCCCACCTGGTCAAGACGATTGCCAATGCCTATATTATGCTGTGCTAATGTTACAACATGCGTCTTTACCAAATCCGTTCCGGTAATCCATTAGAAACACATGAATACTTAGAACTCCGGTCTGTGTTTTCCGTCTCTCTTTACCTGCCCGACCCAATCCGCGGGTTTTGATGGTCCAGTCCGTGTTTCGTGTGTAACTTCAGTCGGGACACGCAGCACCAGAGGCATCAGCTCTACAGAGTGAGTTTGAGAACATGTAGTTGGCAATAAAATCTATTTTAAACCCACTGACACTTAATAATCAGTCATTTGATTCTTGAATAATCAAATATAACACAAGCTAAATCTAGCAGTCGGGTTTAGTTGAAGCTGTGCCTTTTATTTGTGCCAGTCTAAGTGCTCTATGGATTTAGTTTAGCCCAGTGTTTAGCCTCTGAAAAGGAACGTGACTTCGATTTTGACCAACCAGAGTCAGACCAATACATGTGGCCTTTTATTGTGGAAGTCAGTCCTGTAAATATTTGGCTATAAACGTTTTTGATCTACTCAGGGAATTGCAGTACTGTTCCATTCACAGCACAATAAATATGTTTAAAATATAATAAAAAAGAAAAAAAGACAGTACACTGTACATCAAATATCTTTTCTAAATCAGAGAGTAGGAACAAACAAGCTCCTCAAATCAGTCTGGAGCAGTTCTCAGACTGTTTAATTTTCTAAAAATAGAGTAATGTATTATTATTATTGAACATAATCAAGGTGTTTTGCTGCTACTAAGAAAAACATATTTTGGAGCAAAAAGCAACAATTAGAAACTATAAAAATACAATGAGAAATTGCTGCAAATAATAATAATAATAATAAGAAAATATTGTCTCCGGCTATGTGCCGTGCAAAAAAACAACCATTAAATACATTTTAAAAGTTCTGAGACGACTCCTGTTGTGATTTTGGGCGTTACAAAAATGAATTGATTGATAATCGTGAATAATAACGGTAATATCACAATATTGTTCTCACAGTAATTGTGAAAATGGAATGGTGGCATCCCGACTTGCCATGTGCCCCCTTGAGGTCTCCCCCGGTCAGGAGCCGAGGCCCCGGGCCCCTCCTCCTCTTTCATGCACTGCTCGGAGGTTTTTTATATACTCCTCCCAGTGTGTTAGCGCGCCGCTGAATAGGACCCTCTTTGCGATGAGTGACTGATGAATGAGGCGGCCTTTGAAGCCAAGAGTCACGGCACGGCTGGTCGAGCATGAAGAGACTCCGCACAAAAGCCGATCGGGGGGGCAGGGGCGGCCCAAAAAAGCGACCAGGGGGGTGTATTCAAAATGTGCCGGGTGAAAAAGTGGACACGTAAAGGAGAGGAAGGAGATGGAGGCTGGAGAGAGCGCGCCCATATACCAGGGCTTTTTGCATGAGCGACTTGAGCGATTTGCATTGTGTTTTGAAAGTGCAAGAGAGCTAGACCCAGCGAAAAAAAGAAAAGAAAAGGGGAATAAGCTGGTCAGCGAGTGTGACAGCTTTTTGGACAGGCTTGTTGATGTGTAGTGAGCGCAGTTCAGAGCTTTTGTGGCAGCCCAGGCACACTTTGCAAAAGGCGCAGTCAAGTCTAAAGATGAGTGGCTTTTCGGGGGATGTTTTGAGGTTGTGAATCAGAAAGCATTAGAATGTGCCGCTCCGTAACTTTCTACTATTAGGGAAATATAGTGCACATAATACAGTACAAAATAGGGCTGCCCCCTTGTGGTCGTTTAGTCGACTAATCGGTCGATGGTGTCTTAGTCGACTAACATTTTTACTGGTCGACTAATTGCATGCACCTTTTGCACTAATTAAGATCCTGATTGCAGTTTGTTATTAATATGACAACAAATAAAACGTCTGGCCACGCCCCCTTTTAGTCGACTAATCGCTGCTCAGGGCATGTTTTTAGTCGACCAAGAAAATCTTTGGTCGGGGACAGCCCTAGTACAAAACAACAGTCACGACTCCAGTAACTAGCACTTTACAGGACATTATTGACTCCATACTTTGTGTTGGTAACCTACTATTGTAGCCACAGCTGCCCTGGGGTAGACAGGGAGTGAGGCCATCAATCTGCGCCATCGGCCTCTGCGACCGCCACCAACACTCAAGGCTGGTTTATGGTCGTCCGTCAACTCCTCCCATCCCTTCCTACGTGTCAATGTGCCGGAGAGTGCAGCTCTGTGATTGGTTGATCCATGCCCAACAGTTGACAAACTCTGCATTGTCCAATTTATTTTCGAGTGATTCCCCTGTTTTAGTGCTTTTGTGTGTTCACTTTTTACGTTATAATTTTTTTTTTTAAAAGAACCTTCATCACAGCATGAACGTAGAGGAGCAACGTAGAAGTCTGAACGGTTCAACCCCCCTCCAGGTGTACGGCAATACGATGGGCGGGGCCGGCTGCACAACCATAAACCAGCCTTCACTCACACACTACATTCACACAGGCTCAGTGCCCTCTGCTGGACAGGTGTGAAATTCTTTCCTTTTCCCAAAGGACTGCCCTCTAGCCACTGGGTCGAACATTTTCATTATTTCTTTAAAATGTCATAACCATTCCTGCTTTAAAATCTATTTTCAAGGAAGCACGTTTATACTTTACTCAAGATCTTCCTTTCAGTAGCACCAACAGACTCTAAACTTTTCAGTCTTGGACTTAACAATTCGGGCTGGGTATCGATTTGGATTTACCAAATCAATTTGATTGGACTGACGATTCAGTTAATCAAAGGATATAAAAGGATATAAACCTGACCTATGAGCCATATTTTTGCATCTCTTTGCATCAACACAAAACCATAGATTTGCTCATTTTAGCACAAATGTATCTCCATACTTTTGTCCTCCATGTTCTAAGTAAACAGGCAAAAAACAAAACATTTTTATCTAGCACCATTTGGAATCTCACGGCGAATGTGTAAAGTGCAGAGTCAGCAGTTTTGTAAAATGCTAACTTTGAATTTTGGACACGAATTTTCAACGCAACTTTACCCCACCCCCCAGAGGCCTAGAAGAACATGGCTTGGCTCATTTTAAAGCCTGAACCGTCCTCTTCCGCAAATAAACCTAAGTCACTATGACATTTCGACGCAGAGATATTTTGCTAAAGTCGTCAGCGACACGCCCCTCCTATCTGTCGTGGTAAAATGATTGATTTCTGTATTTTTCTTTTTTTTTTTATCAATATCAGGCTATTCAAAGGAAAATCGATTCAAAACAATGAATTGATTTTTTTAAACCCAGCCCTAACAATATTCTGATATATCAACAAAATAAAACCATACATTTAAATCTGGCTTTATCCATTATTTATATTTCGTCGCTGAAAATAGAAAAAATTTGCCATTTTTACACATAAAATGCCTAATTTTTATATGAAAACATAATATGACTTGCTATACCTTTTTTCTCATTTATTTCAATAATATACAGCAAAAGTTTCAAATGAATATCACTATTTTTTTTCCCTATTCAGCTACTCCCTGTAGTGTTTTGCCTTAAGCAACAAATCAATGGCCTGTCCACACTGCTGCCAATAGAGACTGAATGAGACCGAAAATGAATTGAACAGAGCATGTAAATCCAACACACACAATTACTGACCAGGGCTACACAAAACACTCTTTATAAATGCAATACAAATCATCCTATTAGCCATTACAGCCAACAATCTCATGAAGCTTGATAAAAGCCTCATTCCAGTCCTCGCACTCTTTTTGCTGCCTCGTGAAAAAACCTTTCCAAAACAAAATTAGATTCCAAAGTATCCATTTTCACACAACTTTCAAAATCTGTGAAACCCCGAGAACAAAAACACTATCATTAGCCCGAGCGCCAAACGACAAATTATTCCAAGTGATTAACATGCAACTCGTATGCAGCCGAAACTCGATCGTGAAATAGCGCTCGTGTCGCACCAATTTGGTTTGGACTTGACACCAGTAATTGGAAAAGTCTGTTTCGTGCCGAGATGAGCGAGTCTGGCCCCCGTCATCCCCAGGCTCGCTGATCCCGCTCTAATGGCGGCTGACAGTGTATGGAAACATTTAAAAACGCCACTAACGCGGGCCGCACACACATGGATGAAGTCGTGTCCCAGTGCGCTCCCGGGAGGTGTACCGTATCGTTCATTTGCATTAGCTTTGCATTAACGTGGAGCGCAGAGTCACATTTCCGATGGGCCGATTGAGATTTGTCTACAGCAGTTTGGTCGGCGCGCGTCCTGTGATTGCACTGGTTTAAGTGAACATTTTGTTTTCCCGATGAAGTGGAAACGAGTCTAGCCGGCCAGCCATTCCGTTCCGCCATGAAATATTTAGAAAAATGGCTATTTGTTCCGGTATTCGCTGATTATTCCAAGCACATCTTGATCACCATCTTACCTTCACGATAGGGCTGGGCGATATGGCCAAAAAAATCTTATCACGATTTCTTTTAGTTTAAAAATCACGATTTCGATTTTATCACAATTCATGTAATGTTTTTTAAAGGTGACTAAAGCTTCAAAAGACATTATATGCTTCTTCTTGGGTTTAGACCTGGTGTTGTAGTGGTTTAGTCCTGGTTGAGACCTGTTTTCGTCCAAGTTTCAGTCCAGAGTTTTGACCTGCTTCCCTCATGGTTTAGTCCTGGTTTAATCCCGGTTCAGTCTGTGATGCTGTCCAGGTTTAGACCCGATTCAGACCCAGTTTTCTCTTCTGATTGAGTCCTTGGGTTTAGACCTGGTTTAGTCTTGGATTTAGACCTTGATTTCAGTGTCTACTTTAGTCCGGTTTACTTCTTGGTTTAGTCCTGGTTTAATCCAGACTCAGTCTGTGATATTGTCAGATTTTAGACCTGGTTTAGACCTAGTTTTC
>OMNZ01089116.1:16206-29009 GCA_900303255.1 Lesueurigobius sanzi
AATCTTTAGGGTTGTTTAAATCTAGGCTGAAAACGGTTCTTTTTAACTGTGCATATGTCAACTGAAAGTATTTTATCTGCACTCTTCACTTATAATGTCACTTTTAATGTAATTAGTCAATGATTATATTTGTTTTATTGATTGATTTTATCTGCTTTCTTGTAATTTTATGAAATTGTGAAGCACTTTGAATTGCCTTGTGTATGAACTGTGCTCTACAAATAAATTTGCCTTGCCTTGCCTTGCCTAGGGTTAGGGCTAGGTTTAGGGTTAGCTATATTCTCAGACAAACCATCTCATAGATCTATCAAATTACAGCAGCCATGTTCCTAAACTTCATTTTTGTGAGATCAATAAAGAACTATCTTATCTTATCTTAAAATTAGACTAAAACTAGCAAGATTTTTTCGACTAAATTTTGACTAAAATTAAATTCCATTTTTGTCAAAAGACTAAGAGGAAAACTAAATTAAAATTTGCTGTCAAAATTAACACTGGTATGCATTAGCCCAGTAAAATAAAGGCTTTTTAGAAAATGTAAATAGAGAATTAATGTTGTGGGAGGAGAGCTTTGGTCCTGTGTTTTCTTTAATTTATGGCCCTCAACACCAAAGAGCACCTTCCCCAAAAAAGCCACTTTTTGTGGTACTGACTTCCTGAACACTTTGTTCCTAGTTTTTCTCACACTACTCCAGGTCTGTTTTTCAACCAACCAACCAACCAACCAACCAACCAACCAACCAACCAACCAACCAACCAACCAACTAACCAACCAACCAACCAACCAACCAACCAACTAACCAACCAACCAACCAACCAACCAACCAATCAGTCAATGGCCAGGATGAATGAGAGTGAGTTTGTGAGTGCGAATGTGGGACAACGGATGGAAATTAGCCCAAGGCTACAATCCGGAGTGGCGTGTTCACATGCGTTCTTCATGTGCACGCACTGTCCCAACCAAATAAACCAAACAAACAAACAAACAAACAAACAATCAATCAATCAAATTTTATTTGTACAGCACCTTTCAACAGCCAAATGGTGCACAAGGTGTTTTCCAAGATGAAAGCAGGAAATAACATTAGAACATTGTTTAAAGCTCAAAAAAGTCCATTTTTAAAATGATTTGTTTCCTTTAAGAGGCCAGAAATCTCAAAATGTACCACTGCATGAAAACTCAATGTGTTCACCTGTGTCTCGCCTTAAAGGACAAGGGGCAAAGGGAGTATTGTGAATCATGTTTATTAAGGAGTTGGCTATCAAAGGCCTGTCGAGCTGCATAGCAAAAGATGAAAGGTTATTACTGAGCCATTAAAACTATGTGCAGTCAGTATCTGCCAACTTGACTCACATAATGGAAACTGAGACACAGGAAGGAGGACATACCAACTCAATACAAAAAAGACCTAATCAGTTATAATATAACACAGGGCCTTCTTGGTGTGAGGTAAAGCTATTTCACCACCACACCCCATCACCTGTTTCAATGCAAAATTATATGGACTTTTTGTTCTGGAGCAAATCTGTACTTTATTCATATAGTGCCTCTCAGAGACATCGTCACAAAGTACTTTACATAGAGCAATATTACATTCACTCCATATACCATGTGGTAAGCTAAGTATAGCCACAGAAGCACAGCTGCACCTCTGCACCAACAGACCTTCTGATCTTTCATTCACTCACACACAGACATCATTCATAGCTGCCTATTGTACATGTTTTTAGTGGTGGGTGACCGTGCTTAATTTGTAAATCCAGATTTTCAGAAACACTTGTGTAGTGGGAGGATCTTATGGGGGAACAGCCCAAAATAATTGCATATATAAAAGTTGTTGGAGTATTTTATTTCCCGGATCCAATAAAGCTCAAAATTCCGATTTCCCGGAATGCGTTCCCCCAAAAGTTCCCCTACCACTAAAACATGTACAATAGATAAGGATGAATGAAAGTGTGTTAGTGAGTGTGAGTATGGGATGGAAATTAGTCCAAGGCTACAATCCGGAGTGGTGTGTTCATTAACATGCACTGTCCCATTCCAATATATAAACAAATAACTTAATTTGAGTTAAATGTGCAGTATTTTATGAAGAATTGTGCTTTTGTTCTCAAACTAGGCCTCAACCAGGTCTAAAACAAGACTAAACCAGGTCTAAACCAGTTCTAAACCAGGTCTAAACCAGTTCTAATCCAGGTCTAAACAAGAGCAACCAAATCAAATGGCGACAGAATGCGCTCAAACCACAATCCAAAATACTTTGACTTTTTACTCCCCTTATAGAATATGACTGAATCGGCTCTTTTAGGTGAACGGTTCGAACCGGATCTGAATTGTGAATCTTTTTTTCAAACACAAATGAAAAGGTTTTGCAGTAAAATGAAATGTCAGACAGTCGTAGCCTCTTTTCATCCATTGTGCCACAAATAGTATGAGCTTTCTGTCTGGCGTAATCAAAAAATCTATATGAAAATGAGACTTTTCATCGGCTCTTTGACACGACCAGATTCTGAAGACTCAACTCTCTGTTAAGAGCCATAAACCCATCATTAAAACAGATCAAGGGGTAGAAACTACAGATACCTGCTCGAAAATGAACCAAAAGAAAAACTATTCATCATAAAACAAAAGTACCTAGCATTTTGCACTTTTTTCTTTACACTTGTCCTTTTTACTTCATTTCTTTCCCCTTTTTTGTCATGAAACTTATACACGAAACTCTCTTGAGATGTGAAAACCCACGGACATTCCTCTGGTGCGCTCTGAGCAACGCGAAACCGTGCGCTGTCTCTTTAAGGAGCGTGGGCGTCTGAAAAATGTCGGGGAACAGCAGTAAAGTCGCCTCTGCCTACTTTCTCTTTGCACCAGACGAAGACTCCACGCCATAATCTGCCCTGAAGTGCGTGGGCCGCGTCGGGAATTTTTCACCAACTCTTTTACATAAAAACACATTTTCTCGCTCTGGGGCTTTGACGGTGAATAATTGAAAGTTATAGCAAAGCAGTGCCATTCAAGAGGGAAATGATGCCTGTCTAGACGAGTAAATAAGTGTGGTGCATTTGTTTGTTTAGCCTTTAGCGAGATTTAAGATGCCTGTTTCCGACCCACGCACTGTAAAATATACATCTCAATCGGGAAATGACTGGGATTCAGGTTGAACGGTGGGTTTTGATGAGAATTGATTGATTTTCTTTCTAATTTTACAATTCCTTTTTTATCAGACCAGTGTGGTTTTTGGAAGTGATGCACCACCGTGAAATATTAACAGTAGAAGACCAAATGAATCTTTTTTGAAACACTTGTATTGATTTTTGTGAAATTGGGCTTCAATTATTTCATTTTTTTCAGCTGTATTTCAGAAAAGGTTCCTGAAATAGTAATCCTACAAACAGTCCCAAACAAAAGTTTAAGACCAAATGGAAAATGGCAAAAAAATCACATTTTGCAAGGTTCCAAGTACAGTTTCATATATCCACCAATCTTCTTCCACGTATCCGTTGGCACTGCACCAGTCCCTCATGGCTCCTTCTGCAGGTGAAGGGTCCACAGGAGGACGGCCCCACGATGCTTCACCTCTGGGTGACGTAACAGCCTTGATGGTCTCTCTATAAGGAGCTTCTGAACCGCTCTTGGTCTGACCCGTCACCCAGGACCTGTTTGTCATGGGGGACTCTACCAGGAGCATAATGCTCCAGACATCAGAGCTCCTAGGTTCATTCGGGTGCTCAAACCCCTCCACCACGATAAGGTAGCAATTCAAGGAGGAGGGTTTTTCATATAACAAGAAGAAATTGGAGTGAGACAAAAAATGTGAGTGTACAGTTTAATGAAAACAACAAAAAAAGTCTGTTTTGCAGCTGATCAAAGATTTAGGGCCACATACCTTTTAAAAGGCCGAATCTGTGCAAAAAAATGTAGATTTCTGTCAAGTATTCACACTGTCATGACGTCCTGATAGCAAAGGCAAAAAAAAGTTTCTCATTTTGAATGTGTTTGGATTGTTTAAGCTGCATAAGCAGAGCCTCTCGGAGCGCACTATCGCTGCTGAGGTGGAACGCAGGAAGACGGTCATTTTGATTTTCTTAAAAGATCCTGATGGTTATGGGACGAAAAAGCGGAAGTGGAAGATCCAGCACTGAGCCAGAGGATCTAATTGGCTGTTCATCAAGACACTGGACGATCCTTGACCCAAAAAAAGGCTGGTGTTACAGTTGTTGGTGCCGACTGCAGCCCTATAACCATCAGACGCATCTGTGACTGAAGGGCTTCAAAAACTAAAAACGTCTTCAAAGGCCTCATCTCTGTGAACGCACAGAACTGACCGTTTGGACTTTGCAAGAGAGCAGCAAACATGGGACATTGAAAGGTGAAATATAAAAGAAAAAAATATAAAAGAAAGTTTTATTCTCTGATGAGACAAAATGTAACCTTGATGGTCCTGAGGGTTTCCAACGTTACTGGCCTGACAAACAGATGAGATGTTTTCTACGCTCCACAGTGAAGGGCTTTTTGCTTCAGTGGAACAATGGATCACACAGAGAAATTAGATGAGAATAAAGCAGGCGCACACATCCAAGGTCTTAAGGTCAGCGTGCTAGATCCAAAAGAGACAAACTAAGAAAAACAAAAAGATCAGCACAACTAGAGTTTGCCCCCAAACTTTTATTACTTGCACCAAGTCATGACGTTTCGGGCATCAAGCCAGCCAAGGTAATAAGTAATAAAAGTTTGGGAGCAAACTCTAGTTGTGCAGATCTTTTTGTTTTTCCTAGGTTTGTGAATCCAATCACTATCAAATAATGATCAGGGGAAACACACAACAGTCAATTTTCTTTCAGGAAATATCTATCAAAAACAATTTCTCTCCCACAGAGTTGTATTGGCATCTGCTCACACTGAAATACTTCTATAACGTGAACACAACCTATTAGTAAATAGTGTCAAAAGAAGCTTCCAACGTTACTGGCCTGACAAACAGATGAGATGTTTTCTACGCTCCACAGTGAAGGGCTTTTTGCTTCAGTGGAACAATGGATCTTCAGGTGGTGCAGGGCATGAAACGGCCCCTGGCTGCAGATGTTACAGAGAATGCAAAGTGTCTTTGAGTGTCCAGGAAAGCACTATATGAAACCAATGCATTATTATTGTGCTGTAATTCTTTCTCTGTTATTGTGTTTTTAGCAGGTGCTGAGCCTCATGAGTGACCCGTCATCCTCTCTGAGCTGTTCTGAGCTCAAAGTGTGTTCATCACTTTGTTCTAGCATGCCATTAGTAAAAAGTGAAAGCTTGTTTTTTTTACAATGTACATTCCTTACTGCTTTTTAGACATTATATAAAATTTGAAAATGTAAAATATCAGCACATCAGATATAACCCAAGAGAATGACGTCTCAAATATATCCATCCAAAATGTTCCAGTCCATTCGCCCCCTGCTGGTAACACTGGAGTCTTGTAGAAATCGGAGCTAAAATACTTGTATCTGTTTTGCCTATCCAAACACATAGAAAAACAACATGTGTCCAAACCCATTTTAAACTATAGAGGACCGTTCAAATATTTCTCCTCCACTACAAAACCTGATTATTTCCTCAGTGCCGCTCTATCAGTTACATTCTTAAGGGGATTTTTCTCAAACTTCCATGGAGACGACATGCCCTTGGTTTGTTTGCACATTCCTGAATCTCAAAGCAGTATTGAGTGTGGCGCTGCATGTTAATTCTTCTGAACCCCCCGCACTTGAAGTCTCTCTCTGGTGCTTTGAAATTCCTTCGCGCTTTAGCTCTGGTGAACCGAGCAGTGTTGCGGATCACCGGGGTAATGTAGTGTGCCCCCTCCTCAAACATGTGACTACAGTGGGCTTTTTGGGAGGTGGAGAAAGGACGGATGATGATATACCTTTATAGCAAAAATGGCAGTGATCAACTTCAAAGAAACATGTGTAACTAGGTCTATAGGGCTGCCAAGATGATAATTCAATACAATAAAATCAATCAGTTTATTTTTGTGTAGCCCAACATCACAACAAGAGCCGCCTCACAAGACTGTACAGACATCAACATAGTGAAACAAGGAGCAAATGTAATGTCCAAACTAATGTAATGTCTAAACAAAGCAAGCCTAGCGCATCCACCATCCGTCGACCTTCCTCCGCGGCAAGAAGAAGAAAAAACTTGAATAGAAAACTTGAGGAGAACCACAATGATGAGAGATCCACTCCCATGGACGGACAGGCTATACAGTAGATAGTCCTAAGGCCGACCAAACTCTTTATATGTTGTCACTTGGCCAAATCTTCAGAAAGCACAAAATTTCCTTTCATTGTTTTGCTGACAATGTGCAAATGTATTTGCCTCTGAAGCCCAACGATGAGTCATCTAAATCCTCGCAGAGTTGTCACCAGGAAGTGAAAGACTGGCTGAAACAAAACTCCCTGAACCTGAACGAAAACAAAACCGAAGTAATTGTGTTCGGTGAACCTGTCTGTACCGATCTCCCTAGCAGCTCCTGTGTAAAAAAATAAACTACACTGCTATTAAACTACACAAGCAGATTAGCTCAGTGGTTAAAGCGAGCTTCTTTCAGCTGTGTTTGATCGCTAAAGTAAAATCATACCTCCCCCCTGACCAGTTGGAAAAACTGATTCACATGTTCATCACAGCACGTCTGGACTATAGTAACTCCTTATATTTGGTCTTGATGGTTCATCCATTTGTGGCTTGCAGCTGGTGCAGAATGCAGCCACTGGCCTCCTCACAGTGAGAAGGTGCTGTGATCATATAACCCCTGCCCTGGAGGCTCCTCATTGGCTCCCTGTGTCCTTCAGAATTAGATTTTAAATTCTGCTGCTTGTTTTTAAATCGCTGAATGCAGTGGCCCCACTGTATTTGTCAGAAATGTTGTGTTTTTATGCTCCTGTAAGAGCCTTACGGTCATGTGACCAGTTTTCAGTCGCTGGACCCAAACTTTGGACCGAACTCCCTTTGACCATTCGTTCTGCCTCCTCTGTTCAGTCTTTTAAGTCACTCCTAAAAACCCATCTGTTTGAGTTGTCTTTCAACACGAGTTGAGCTGAACCTTGCATTTGTTTTTTTTCGTTTTTTTTTTAACGTGTATCTTTTTACAATTGTATTTTACACGTTTATGTACAGCACTTTGGGCAGTGTTTACTGTATTTAAATGTGCTATATAAATAAACATTGACCTTGACCTCGACCTTGACCTTGACCTTGACCTTGACCTTGACCTTAACTAACATCCAATCGGAGATCATTTCCTTCAGTTATCACTGAATATCAAACAGCTGCCGTTCAGGATAGTTTCCACTCTATATACTGCTATATTTACCTAAATGTTTGGAGATGTTTTGTTCAGAACAAAGAAATGCATCTAAAATTCACAAAAGATATGGAGTTAATATCCATTAACTGAGGCTCAGGAGCGGACCAGGTCTCAACCTTCTTTCCTCAAGCCACTCCCTCAGACCTGCTACACCTAATCACCCCCCTTTATAACCAGCCAAGCCCTTCATTCTGTTCGTTCAATCTGCCGACCCCACCCTCCCTTCCCATTTCTCATGTTTTGTCTTGCACTGATTCCTGCTCAGGGGGGGTCCTGAAGCTCCCGGGCAGACCGGCTCTTTCGGAGACCGAGCCCCTATTCAATGTCTCATCTGCCCACCATCATCACGTCTACAGAATTCTGTCATCCAATAAATTCCTCAAACGTATTAGGTTGTGGCGTGGTACTTGCTAGTGAACAAGCATTAAAATGAGGTGTCAATGCTATTATTAAAGGACTTTTACTACAAGTCAGAGTGCCTCAGATCATCTTCTGTTAAAACTCATTTGGAATCACAAAACCTTAGTTCACGCTGATATCCACTAAGAAATACCATGATTAAACAGAAGAGGTAAAGCTGGTGTCATTACAGACAGTTATTTTGCTAAAGATTAATGTAAGAAGCCTTAATTCCTCATATTTTGTGATTATAAGCTTGATTAGTGATGAGACCGGAGCTGTGGCACAGCCTTTCTCATGAATCCTTGTTCTGTTCACAAGGGGCCGAGCGGCTGAAAACGGCCTCCCGCTAAGAGATGAAACTACCTCCTCCAGAGTTTTCAATAGAGCCTGGATTCAGAGGATCCCATACCAACGTAACGCTGTTCAGAAAACTGTATGGAGGTCTTGCTTTAGTAATCAAATATCATCATTTCATCCAGTATACTGTATGTAAAAAGACAAAAGAAAACATACTAGCATTTATTCAATTACAGTATGTGTTGTTGTTGTTGGTGGTTTAAATACCCCTTAAAAACTACAGTATTTCCTCAGACCTGACGCAACTTTGCAGAGGGCAGATATATTGCTGCTTTGCTTTAAATACAGAAGCCAAACCTGAGGTATAAATTACAGTATGTCCTCTCCATATGCTTAATTTTAATAACTTTAATAAGTATGTTTAGTATAGGTTGTGTTCACGTGACATCACAGCATTTTAGTCTTAGTTTATTGCTAATTTCTCTGTAATTCCTTGGCCAATCCACATCAAGCAAAAAGTGTCACAAATTTCAATGTCTTCTCTGTCAGCACATCGTTATTTTCTCATAAAGGTGTCCAAAAGTGGAGACAACATTCAAAAACATGTGTACAATGTTGGCCAGTAGAAAGGACTTTCAGCCATAAGAATAATATGGCAGGTTTGTGAAGCCAATGAGAATAAAGCAGGCGCGCACATCCAAGGTCTTAAGGCCAGCGTGCTAGATCCAAAAGAGACAAACTAAAGGTGGCCACACACTAGAAGATTTTAAATCTTTTGAGACTAAACATGTGTGCACAGACCACACACACTTAAGGACAGACATGAGGACACACATACACACACACACACATGAGGAGTCCCACCACAGATCATGCCATGAAAGAAAGTTTTTTTTGAGCCACGCCTCCTCAGACTAAAAATCTGGCTAAAAATCCTCTAGTGTGTGTCCAGCCTTAGAAAAACAAAAAGATCTGCACAACTAGAATTTTCTCCCAAACTTTTATTACTTGCAGCAAGTCGTGACATTTCGGGCGTCAAGCCAATAAAGGTAAAGTTTGGGAGCAAACTCTAGTTGTGCAGATCTTTTTGTTTTTCCTAGGTTTGTGAATCCAATCACTATCAAATAATGATCAGGGGAAACACACAACAGTCAATTTTCTTTCAGGAAATTTCTATCAAAAACAATTTCTCTCCCACAGAGTTGTATTGGCATCTGCTCACACTGAAATACTTCTATAACGTGAACACAACCTATTGGATAAATAGTGTCAAAAGAAGCCATGTGGAACTTTCTTTGCTAAATATAGAGGTTTTTTCATTTTATTTTATTGTGTACAATAATTATCCATTTTAACAGCAAAGCCAGTAATGTTACCAAATCAAGCCATTGTGATTTGTGTGGTAAATGTTCAAACTTTGAGGCTTGGTAAATTTCAGAATGTTGCAACATAAACAATTGTTGCACAATGTTTACGAAATGAGGACAACGCAGAGTCACTTTGGCGTCCAGACAATGTGGACCGCCTGCTCTGACACATCCTGCATCACACTGTGTTACAACCCTTTCCTCAGTTTAACCATGTCTAACCAGATTCCTCTCATTGTTTAAATACAGGAGTCCGGCTACAGACATGGAAACCTATACATTCATACTTTTTGAAGACAAATCAAATAAATACTAAACTATAGTGCTAAGTAATACCATTGCAACTGGGTGGTTTATTGAGTATTTTGTTGGCATAATAAGACTATTGGCCTCTTTCTGTAGTGATGGAACAGGGCAGGACAGTGAGTGTTTTGCTGGTGTTTCCACTGCCAAAAATGAGCAAAACCATTCCTAAACAGCGGTCTAAGCCTAATCTAACTCAGACCACTTCAGGGCTGGGGTCTGGAGCGATTTGGGAGGGGTCAGGAGGAAGGAATTAGATGAGGAAAAACCCATTTGACCAATTACTACAAGTTTAAACGCAGAAACGATTATCATTTTCAAGCGCTGATCTGTTTTGGCGTCAGGTAATGAGCCATATTAAGTATGAATAGGCTAAGATGTTTTCCTACTTTTAGTACCAAGAGAGGAGGGACTTAGAGGTTAACTCCTCCTTCTGGTTTACTCTTAAGTTAAGATTTACAAGCGTGTTCACGTTGTTATTAAGCTGATGACGATCTTTGGACTAAGATCGGAACGTCGTACACTTCAACTACAGAGTACAGATGAAGACTGAAGATTTTTTGCTTACGATGGACAACTCCTGTACGACTGAGAACCTTCACAAACTATTTCCAATAATGAGTTTGTGTAGGTATGCTAGCGTGCTTCGACCAGACCTAGCCAACTAGCTTTCCATCAATGTGCGCTCTATGGTCTTGGATCAAATCCAAAATAAAAAAAAAAGTCATAAAAATAGCAGGAAGTATTTCTTGCTCTGCATTAACTGGCATGAAGGTAGCACCACAGCGCCTCTAGTGGCCTCCGGTGGTTAGTCCCAAGGCGACCCAGACCACTTTCGACCAGAACGGTCATTTCTCAGTAAAACAATACTGTATTTCCTTATTCCTCTCTAAAATCCCTTGTCTGTCGTCCTTACTCATCCTTTTCTCTTGACTGCACTCTCTCTGCCGAGGTCTAAGCACCAGAGTCCATCCACTCCATAAACTATTAATTGCCTCTCACCCGTTTGTCCCAGACTGACCTCACGTGGAGCTGTGTGTTTAATTAATGAGCAGATGGAGCGAGTGCGTGTTGGTCCAGGTCTCCTCTCTCTCACCTCGGTCTCACGCCTATCGAGTGTCCACTGTCCGGTTTCGGGCGCTTTGGTTTTGTCTGCATATTTAGCCCGAGTTTCCATGGTGCACGCTTTACTTTTGTCCCTCAGAAACTCAAGAACGCATTGTCGCCCTCGGTGTCGACGGGGAAGTTTGCGCTGCGGGATCTAAACACTATAGTTCTTGAGTGAAGTTGGATTTTGAATGGAGCTATGCGCGAACAAGGCTGTGGATGGGTATTTCGGTAACAGTGAGGTGGTTGCTATATTGGGAGATGGGGGCAGTGGCGCAGAGTTGGACGCTTGGGTTTCCTTCTGTCAACGTGAAATATGCACAATAGGCTTATCAGTGGTGTTCAAACTTTTCACACCAAGTAAAATTGACCTTCCATGTGTCACAAGGCCCAGACAATCTAAACTGGGCACAGAAATAGACTCATAACAATAATAAACTGGGTGTACGCTGCAAAAAGTGCTCTAGCAATAAGTAAAAGAAAAAATTTGCCTTTGATTTGAGTAACTAATTTCAAGAAGTCTGCAAATGGAGTAAGTTTTTAAGAGAAAATATTTAAAAAATCTTAATAATCTTGAAATTTTCTCAATTTAAATGTATAAAACTTACCCCATTGGCAGATTTCTTGAATTTCCTAAACTCTGAGAAGACTTTTTGAAGTGTAAGCCAAGAAAAAAAAGAAGCAAACATAACCCTGCTCCTCGATTCTGAAATCACAAGATCTATTTAACCCAGTCCAGATGACATCCACAATGATAGTTACAGTAATATGCTGCAAATGATCCGGATAGACAGTAAACATGTTTTCAAAAGGGGAACTGAGGTTTATAGTCTTTTGATTAATATCGGGCACGTCGGCTGACTTGGCATGACCAACACACAAACCAAATGATGTCACAAGATTGGTCAGATCCGGTGCCCCTTCCCCTCAAGACAACACAACAGTAAATGTTTTGAACAGTTTAATAGCTAAAGATACATTGAAAGCCCTATTTGCCCTATACAGCACCCGGTAGCACTTTAATATAATAACGTGTGTCTTTATTAATGTTTTTATGTGTGTCTAGCTGAATGAGTTTTAATGTGCCGTGTTGAAAGACAAATTTCTGCTCTATTGAACAGACAATAAAGTTCTATTCTATTCTGATTTCATGGTGTGTGACTCTTCTCCAGGTCTTAAGCAAAGACCTATAACCTATACCAAACTAAAAAACAATATAAAAACCACCCAAACACTATGAGAACATGAAAACTCTGGAGAGGAAAAAGTTCTAGCCGTGAGATTGACTAATGTGCTGTACCACTGTGACAGTTCTTTACTGTAGCCCATCCAGGTATAAGGCCATTTTTTGTAATTTTGTCACCAGGTTATAATTTTGTTTATGCCTCTAAAATACCTCCTCATGATGGACCATGACGTGTTGAGCGTCATTATTTTCAGCACAAATTTAATTTCCATCATCTCTGTGCTGTAGTTGGCTCACTTTAATTAAATAACCATGATAGAATCAGAAAAAACAAGACTAAAACTAAACATTTCTCACATAATTATAACAATAAATGTAAAAGTTCAACTTTAAAAGGTCAGATTTACATAGTGCTTTTCTACCTGCTTTAGGCTCAAAGCGCTTTACATCAAGGGACCACTCACCCATTCACAGTCTCATTCATTCACCGGAGTGCACAGACACTGGAGGCAAGGTGGGTGAAAACTTCGAGACGGGGAACTATAAAGGACTGTTCCATAACACTGGGAATCACTGCAGTGCTTTTTAGCAAACAAGAAACCTCAACAGGAGTGTATTTTTAGTAATAAAATCCAAGATACACTTCTTGTAAACTTTCTTCGAACAATTGTGTTTGTGTAGGTTCTCAGTCGTACAGGAGTTGTCCATCGTAGGCAAAAATTCTTCAGTCTTCATCTGTACTCTGTAGTTGAAATGTAGGACGTTTCGATCTTACTCCAAAGATCGTCTTCAGCTACTGAA